>PVHY01002963.1:0-41157 GCA_004024945.1 Uropsilus gracilis | reverse complement strand
TTTTTTTTTTTTTTTTTTTTTTTTTTTTTTTTTTTTTTTTTTTTTTTTTTTTTTTGCTGTACAGAAGCTTTTTAGTTTGATGTAGTCCCATCTGATTATGGTTTCCTTCATTTCCTTCATTTTTTTGAATTCTGTAGATGTTTCCAGATAGGGATTTATGAATTGTAATTCATGGAGGGTTTTGCCCAAGTTTTCCTCTATGTATGTTATGGTTTCAGGTCTGACATCTAAGTCTTTTATCCATTTTGAGTTGATTTTTGTAGATGGTGTGAGAGAGTGTCTTGGTCCAATTTTTTGCATGTCTTAGTAATTTTCCCAGTACCATTTATTGAAGAGGCTATCTTTGTTCCAATGTAGGTTTTTCACTCCTTTGTCAAAGATTAGTTGAATATATATGTGTGGTTTTATTTCCAGGCATTCAATTCTGTTCCATTGATCTAATTGTCTGTTTTTGTACCAGTACCAACCTGTTTTAATTATTGGCTTTGTGATACCTCCATTCTCTTTTTTTCTGGTCAGGAGACTTTTTGATATTTGATGTCTTTTGGTATTACATATGAATTTCAGTAATTTTTGCTCTATCTCTTTAAAAGAAATCATGGGATTTTTATTGGGATTGCATTGAATCTGTAGATTGCCTTTGGTAGGATGGCCATTTTGATGATATTAATACTTCCAATCCATGAACACAGAATGACTTTCCATTTCCTTATGTTTTCTTCTATTTCTTTTAGCATTCTAAAATTTTCTTTAAATAGTTTTTTCACATTTTTGTTAGGTTTATTCCCAGGTATTTAATTTTTTTGATGCTATGGTAAATGAGATGGTTTTTCTGATTTCTTCTTCTTCTATTTGACTTTTGGCATATAGGAAGCTACCAACTTCTGTGTGTTGATTTTGTATCCAGCTACCTTACTGAACTGGTTTATTATTTCAAGCAACTTTCCTGTGCAGTTTTTGGGGTTATCTATATAGAGAATCATGTCATCAGCATATAATGATAGCTTCAGTTTCTCTTTTCCTATTTGTATCACTTTTATGTTTTTCTCTTGCCTTATTGCCTAGCTAGAACTTCGAGTACAATGCTAAAGAGTAGTGGGGAAAGTGGGCATCCTTGCCTGGTTCAAGATCTTAGCTAGAATGATTTAATTTTTCCCCATTTAGGGTGATGTTTGATGTAGGTTTGTCATAGATGGCTTTTATTATGTTGAGGTAAATTCCGTTAATCCCTAATTTTTCAGTGGCTAAATTCCCTTAATCCCTAATTTTTTGAGTTGATAGGTTAGGTTGTCTTTATCATGAATGGATGCTGGACTTTGTCAAATGCTTTCTCTGCATCTACTGATATTATTATGTGGTTTTTATTTTTCTCTTTGTTGATGTGGTGTATTATGTTAATGGATTTCCGGATGATGAACCATCCTTGTGCCCCTGGGATAATCCCACTTGGTCATGGTGAATAATGCATTTTATGCATCGTTGGATTCGACTTGCCAGGATTTTGTTTAAAAATTTTGCATCCATGTTCATTAGGAAAATTGGTCTATAGTTTTCTTTCATGGATCTGTCCTTATTTGGTTTTGGTATGAGTGTGATGTTCTGCTTTGTAAATGTCTTTGGCAGTTTTCCTTCTTTCTCAATTTTTTGGAAAAGCTTTAGTAGTCCAGATATTATTGCATCTTTGAATATCTGGTAGAATTCATTTGTAAAGCCATCAGGTCCTGGACTCTTGTTTTTAGGTAGAGTTTTGATGAGTGCTTCAATTTCACTGCTTGTGATTGGTTTATTTAAGTTCTCTATATCTTCCTTGTTTAATTTGGGAAGTTGTATCTTTCTAAGAATCTGTCCATCTCATCCAGGTTGTTGTATTTATTTCCAAATTGTTGTTCATAATAATCTCTAATTATCCTTTGGATTTCTTTTGTGTCTGTGGTAATTTCTCCTCTTTCATTTGTGATTCTGTTTATTTGAATTTTCTCTCTTCTTTCCTTTGTGAGCCTTGCAAGGGGCTTATCAATTTTAGTTATTTATTTCAAAGAACCAGCTTTTGGTTTTGTTGATCTTCTGGATAGTTTTTTTGACTTCTAGGTTATTAATTTCTTCTTTTATTTTTGTTATTTCTTGTCTTCTGCTGGGTTTTGGGTTTTTTGTTGCTCTTTTTCTAATTCTTCGAGTATATAGGTTAGGTTGTCTTTTTGGTTAGTTTATTGGTTTTTGATATGGGCCTGTATTGCCATGAACCTTCCTCTTAGATATGCTTTTGCTGCATCCTAAACATTTTGGAATGTTGTATCTTTTTTGTCGCTTGCTTCAAAGTATGTTTAATTTCTTCTTTAATTTCTTCAATTATCCATTCTTCATTTAGTAGTATGTTCTTCCATTTCCAAGTATTTGATATTCTTCTTGCTTTCTTTTCATTGTTGGTTTCTAGTTTGATACCCTTATGGTCTGAAAAAAAAAGTTGGTATTATTTTAATCTTTGTGTATTTATTCACGTTTGCCTTATGGCCTAGTATATAGTCAATATTAGGGAATGATCCATGTGCATTTGAGAAGAAGGTATATTTTTTTTTCCTTGTGGGTGTAGCATCCTGTAGATATCTATTAGGTCCATTTTGTATAGGTCTTCTTTTAAGGCTTTTGTGTCCTTGTGTAGCTTTTATTTTTTTTATCTCTCTTTTGTTGACAGTGGGGTGCTGAAGTCTCCTACTACATATATGTTTTCATCTATATTTGTTTTCAGTTCTCATAGTAGCTGTCTTGCGAATCTTGGTGCACCCTCATTTGGTGAGTATATGTTGATAATTGTTATGTCTTTTTGGTTGGTTGACCCTTGAGCCATTAGGTAGTGACCTTCTTTATCCTTTGTTACTTTTTTTTATTTTGAAATCTGCTTTGTCTGTTATAAGAGTGACTATCCCTGCCTTTTTTTTTGGGGGGGGGGGACATTTGCTATAGAATTGTTTTCCATCCTTTTACCTTCAATCTATGCTTGTCTTTTGGGATCGATCAGATGTGTTACTTGGAGATTGGGTTCTGTCTTTTAATCCAGTCTGCAACTCTGTCTTTTGATTGAGGAGTTTATCCCATTGACATATAAAGTAATTATCAATGTTTGCGGATCTAACAATGGGTTCCTGGTGGTCATTTGGGCTTCTACTTTGCTTCTTCTTTCTTTTCTTTTTATTATTCATTCTTTTTATTCTGCAGGTTTCAATCTTAGGGCTTCTTGCAGGAGTTTTTGAAGTGGGGGTTGTTGGTACCAAATTTCTAGAGGCTTTGTTTATCTGAGAAGGTTCTAATTTTTCCTTCATAAAGGAAGGACAATTTTTCTGGGTAGAGTATTCTTGGTTGGCACTTTTTGTCTTATAGTATTTTGAAGATGTGGCCCTTCTCTCCTTGCTTGGAGAATCTCTTCTGAGAAATCTGAGGTCAGTCTAATTGGTTTTCTTTTGTAGGTTATGTTTCCTCTCTCTTGTTATTCTCATAATTTTTTCTTTATCTTTGGCTCTTGAAAGTTTTACTCTGATGTGTCTTGCTGTGTTTCTTCTTTCATTAAAGTAGTTTGGTGTCCTTTTTGCTTCCTGTATGTCTATTTTCATTTGTTTCTTCAGGTTTGGAAAATTTTCCTCCATTATTTCATTGAAAAGCCTTTCAAATCTTATGTATTTCTCTTCACCTTCTGGGATTCCAATTACTCTTATATTTGTTTTCTTTAGGATATCTGACAAATTTCTGATTTTTCTTCTGTTTCTTGCTTTTTTCTCTCTCTTTCTCTTTCTTCATTCTCTCTTCCTCTGTATCCTCTAGTGTGCTGATTCTTTCTTCTCTTTCTTCTATTCTGCTTCCTGGCTCTTCCCTGCATTTTTGAGCTCTTCTGTTGCTCCTCTTATGCACTGCATCTCCTGCAGCTTCTTATTTAGGGTTTCAATTTCATTTTTCTGTTCATCAATGATTCTTCTCATTTTGTTGCGTTCTTTTCTATATTTTTCTACTACTTCTTTTAGTCATTGAAAGCTTCTACCCTCTTGCTTTCCTTTTTCCCCTCTTCCTTGGCCTCTTTGAGTGCTTTTAGCATGCTGATTCTGAATTCTTTGTCTGACATATGAAGCGTTTCTCAATGTTATCCATGTTGGTTTCTGCAGATTGTTTACTCTTTACTGGTGAGTCATTTTTCTTAGGGCTTTCTTGAGTATTTGTATTCTTCTCCTTCTTATGTTTTCTTTTTGGACTTGCTCTATGTATTGAGTGACTACTACTGTAGTATTAGATGGCATGTTGAAACCTATCTCATTGTGATTAACTCTGTCTTTGTGCTTTTGCTGCTGTGGTAATTATATCTTGTTTCAGTTGGCTATTTGGGGGGACAAGTTCCTTTTCAGAGAGTGGATGTGGTGACTAGATATGGTTTCTAAAGTATTGTCTGTCTTCTTTTTCATTGTTTCTCCTCTTTCAGCTTGATGGGTCTCAAATATTTTTTAGTGCCCCCAAGCATCTAAGCTTGTCATATAACTCTTTTTGACTGGGGTATTTTGATGCTCTTGGGTTGTGAGTATACTTGTTTTTCAAGTTTGCACCAGTGCTGTGCAGCATCATCGGCTCTTTTGGGCCTTAGAGTGCCAGCTGGTCACATCCAAGTTGACTTTTCCTTGGCCTGGAAAACTCAGTCTGTGCTTAGCCTGAATGGCAGAGGCCCATTCAGTTGCAAAGTTGCAGCCCCACCCTATCCTCAGGAGCATTACCTTGGCAACTGGGAGTAGACAGGTGCTGACTGCAACCCTCACCTGAGACCCCCCTGGTTGCTGGGGTGGGAGTTCATCTCCACCAAATTGGATTTCCCTGGGCCAGTAAAACTCAATCTGTGCTTCAGCCTGAGCCTCACTGGGATTTGGGGTGTGAGCTGGTCACCTCCAAGTTGACTTTTGACAATTGGTATTTCTAAGAAACATAAGAACAATTCAGGGGCACTTTGTTGTTTGCACTGGACTAAGGAAAATAAATTCATGAACAAAAACCAGATTTTCAGTCTGGCAACAAAGATGAAATCTTCTGAACAGTGGTTGTCATCACCAAGGAAACTGCAGTTGAGTACAATATTTTAAGAAGACACCAACACAGAGGAAGGACACTGCCATAATCATCCTCATTCAGAAAATTCTTCAGGTTTTTTATGTTGAGCTAAATTTTTCTAAGTGACAGCAAACAATCCTATTAGGGATGAAGTGGTCATTCCTCAACATAAAGGCTCAAAATTACCAACCAATCTATTCATGTTATTTTTTTTATAAATACAGATAGTTGGTGGGTTATACAGATAGTTGGTGGGTTTTATAAATACAGATAGTTGGTGGTCATTCCTCAACATAAAGGCTCAAAAGTACCAACCAATCTATTCATGTTGTTTTTTTTATAAATACAGATAGTTGGTGGGTTATGAAAACATGTCAGTGCTAGACATTCCTTAGCTGTGAACAACTTCTAGTCGATCATTTCTTCTTGGCCTTTACATCTGAATATATTAGTTATATTTTTTAATATAGGACAATATTTTAGAGCAATTTAAGATTCACATAAAAACTGAGGGGAAGGTTCAGAAACTTCAAATATGCCTTTGCCCCCATGCATGCATTAGCCTCCTTATTACAACATCACTTGCCAGAGGGAGATATTTGTTACAACAGTTGAATCCACATATACACATCATAATCATCCAAAATCCATAGTTTATATGATAGTTCACTTTTACTGCTGTACAATCTATGGTTTTAGACAAATATATGATGACATAGATCTATCGTTGTGATAGCATGTAGAGTATTCTTGTTGCCTTCAAAATCTTCTCCATTCCACCTTTTCTTCTTTCACCCCCATCCAACTTGTCGATTCCTAGCAACTACTGATCTTTTTTTTCTTTTTTTTATTATTTGTTTTATTTTACATCATTATATACCCCAGGGTTGCCCCACCATCTTATAACCTGTGAACTATCTTCTTAGTCTTTTGTGGCCTTCCCACTCCAGCTTTCCTCTACCTTCCCCTTTCATGCTCTATGCTTCAATTTTACTGAGAGTTAGTTTTATATTTTTCTTATGTTTGTCTGTTTGTTTTCCATTTATCCCTCATATAAGTGAGACCATCCAGTACTTCTCCTTTTCTTTCTGGCTTATTTCTTCGAACATGATTCCTTCTAACTTCATGTATATTACTGCAAAGGACACGTTTGTCTTTTTTGACCCATAAATAATATTACATAGTGTACATATACCACAGCTTTTGTATCATTTGTCTATTTAGAGACATTTGAGTTGTTCCATATCCTGGGTATTGTAACTAGGGCTGCAGTAAACATCCAGGTATGGGTATCTTTTTGGATTAGAGTTTTTGTAACATTTGAGTAGATTCCTAGCAGTGGGATTGCTGCATCAAATGGGAGTTCCATTTTCAGAACCACTGATCATTTTACTGTCTCTACAGCATTACCCTTATCACAGTGTCCCAAAATTGGAATCCTATTTCAGATTGGGTTATTGGTTTCCTTTTGCCAATTAGTAATGTGCATTTACTGTTCCTCTGTGTTTTTTCATAATTTTCTTTTTACCACTGAATAACACTCCATCATCTGGATGTGCCAGTTTCTTTGTTCACTTACTTACTAAAGGATATCTGGGTTTCTTCTAAATTTTGGCATTTACAGAAGTGTTATTAATATCTGTGTGTGAATTTTATGTAGACATAAGTTTTCAACTCCTTTATGCAAATACCAAGAAGTATGACGAGGTCATATTGCAAGAGGATGTTTAATTTTGTACAAAACACCAAACTGTCTTCCAAAGTATCTATATCCCCCAATAATCTCAACTGCTCCCAGGAAGCATGTTACCTCCTGTAATAGCATTGTGATCTGTCATCCATTACTCTTCTCTCAACAGCCTTTATCGGCCCAGTTGAGGGTGTTATGCATAGGTGTTGCTTTTTCCTTTGCTTTTCATCACTTAACACTGTTGATTTCACCTGAGGCAGACTCACAAATATGTTTAAAATCTTTTATATTTCCTGTTCTCTTCAAATCTTTCCCCACTTTTCTGACTAAAGCTTGTGCTTTATTCCTTTTATTTTTTTCTATATATTCAATAAATAGCCCCAACTGCAACAGAAAATATAAGAGTATTCAAATACCTTGGGTCCCTTGGTGGAGGATGTGGTGTTATAACATCTGAAGGGTAGATATCATGCTTCTATCTCATATATGCAATGTTCTATACCAATGTTATCTCAATAAGAAAATAAAACTGTGTGAACAGTTTACCTCTTCTACGAAAAAAGATAAAACCATGTTTACAAAGTAATTATATACAGATTTTAAAATATTTTGATCCTTGAACACTTTGAAAATGTTCTTGAATTCCATTTGGTACTATAAAATATCTTGAATATATATTTCTTCTCCATTAAGCTAGTACATTTATTTATTATTAAGCTATGCATTCAAAATAAATAAAACACAGTTTATCCAAATGTGTTATTCATGTTTCCATACTTTTGCCTTTTTCCTCATTATATATAAGCCCTTAAGCTATATTATGTGTTAATTAGACTTTGGAAGCTGTTCTAAATATCTAATTATAATGGTCAACAACTAATTCACTAGGAAACTTTCAGAAAGACACTAATTTTCAAGTTGTGGACTTGCTGTTTAACTATATTGAAACACACATTTCAACACAAGTTTTTTAACTATTTGATTTAAATATTAAAACTTAATTTTTCTGCTAGTTAGTCTCCATCTTCAAATTATCTCTAATAACTATCAAAATAGAAAACTTCTGAAAGCAAAAATAAAATTTGAACCCTAAACATAAACAGGTAGTAATCAGAAAATACTTAGGGAAAAGACAATTCTAAAGTAAATGTGAAATACACTTTTATAGACATATGGATTATGAAATTAATCAGTAGTGAAAATGAGGGAATAGCTTGAAAGTAGCAATAATAAGATTAACAGAAAAAAATTCTTATTCTTTCTCTAGATGTCAAATCCAGAAGAATTAATTAGACTGAAGTTCAGTGTTACTGTTTTTATTTCATTCTTATCACAAAGACAATATAAAAACTGATGGCCAAATGAAGCCCCAATGAACTAAGTACAGTTCCTGCTATAACTCACAGTTAATATCAATTGAATGCCCTCTAAAGCAACGTATTTTTTTTTACCATAGAGATAAGTCCCCACTCACATCCATTATGTGTTTACAAGAACAAATCACTTCTAAAGTCTATCCCAATAATGAGAATTGAACTTTGGTATTCAACTCAGAATGTATCTATCAGAGTTGGCAAGTATCTTTTAATATGGAGCAAAATCTTACTGATTGGCTATGGAGAGTCAGAGTTCTATGGTTAGGATTCAATTCTGAGGTGACTTCTGTGATGAATGACTAAGAACACTGTCGACATACTTATTAAATGGCTAATCTAGGACTCCTCTAATATTACAATTTATAATAAAAAATGAATGAAACTCATGATATCTTTTCCAGGGAAGGAGGTAATATAACATGAGTTCGATCATCATTTACATGCTGTCAAAGACCTAGAGAGTATTCAAAGGGAGATTTCTGTTATATTTAAGTACAACATTTCTTTCCTTATATATGGATATATTTTTTGCCAACTGTACTTCTCTATCACTTGCCCCACAGAGATTTGTTTTAATGCAATTACAGAAGATGCTATCACCACTGGCTTAGTAAAACATATCCTGTGCTTAGAATTAGAATGAAAATGAATCTTTCATAGAAATAAAGTGGATTATGCATGAGCATTATATATACTTGCTCAATTACTATTGAGATAATATGCTTACAGCTATGATTCATATATATGTAGTATATGTTAGATATTTCATAGTGCTAACATAAAATGGTAGTAAATTTGGGACTATCTTTAATTGTTTATAATAGGTTTGAAGATGATTTCAATTTAATATGAAAACTTTTAATTAAATGTAGAAAACACCATTGATTTTGATATGAAAGGAACTCTGGCCCCATCATTTACTCAGTAACTGAGTACACAGGTCTTTCCCTCTCTGTGTTGTGTTTTTAAAATATCCAAAAAAAAAAAATTCAACTTCTGAAAGTTTTATGAAATCATTTAAATTAGTTGTTAAAAAATAGATTGTGGACTATAAAAATACTCATCCAAACCAACATGTTCTTTCCCTTTCTCTCACTCTTATTGCTTTCTTATCCTTGATTGTGTTCAAAGATGCTATAGAAACTCCCAAACACTTGACTTCCTGTGTAAAAGTCTCATGTGAGGCTTTTGGGTGTGCATCTTCTCTTCTGAGGATAAGCTCAGGGCAAGAGAAAAGGAATTTAAATGAACTGGTTGCATGAAGAACACTTCATTGGGTATTGCCTTCTGGGGAATCTTGAGGAGAAATAGAAGATCAGTAATAAAAATCACCCTTGTTTGAATCTGAATGCAGAAGATTCCTTTTTTTGATTGTTTATGTTTTTATTCTTACATTGCTGTTGACCCCATAGTACTCCCACCACCATATCACAAGTAACCCATCACCACATTTTCATGTGTTGAGAATCAGACAAAGTCAGAGCTGTTTGAAAAAAATTTTAATAAAAAATTTTAATAAAGTTCTATTATTTCTAAATGACTAGACGGATTGATCCTAAGCTGTGCATTGTTGAAAAGAGTAACACAAAGCAAGTTGTCCTAAGAGCAAACTGCAACCCTAGCAGGGTTGTAACTTGTAATCACTACCTATAATTTCAAACCTGGACCATGACAAGAAGAGAAAAATACCAGGAAGAGTATAGACAAGGACAATCAAAATTAGAGTCCTGCCTACATAGATACAAGAAGCAAGTGAAGGAAGTTGAAGTTGCATTGATCCTGCTGAGGAACAGTAATCATTATTATCAGAAAGTGGAAAGGTTTTAATATTCTCAAGGATCAACAAACCAGATCCACAGGCCAGTCCTGTTTCTCTAAATAAAAATTGGCACACAGCCATGCTTCCTCATTTACCATCAACTATGGCTGCTTTCATAGATCAAGGAGAGAGGAGTCCAGAGTTACAACAGAGACTGAATGGCCTACAAAGCCTAGAATCATCACTTTCTGACCCTGTAAAAAATTAATGTCCCCAATCTAGACAAATCTTAGAGTGAAAAGAAGGATTGGAAGTAAGAAAGATAATTCTGTAATTCCATTAAGTTTTCATGAGTAGCCTATTTCATCAGTCAGCAAATAACTGTGAGGGTTTTGTGTGTGGTTTTCAGGTGTATTAGATGCTTTGAGGATGTGAAAGATATTAGAACAGATGTCCTGTTGTAGAGGAGAGTGCTTGGTATTCTGAAAACCTATGCTTAAAACTCAATTTCCAATAATTACATGACTTGAGGCAAGTGGCTCACAATTTCTTTAAACTTCGGTGTTCTGATCTCCAAAATGGAAATAATTATAATCATTCTCTACAGGAGTATCTATCCAACATCTCTTTATCCTTTCCTTAGGCCATTATGGAGATTGTTTTGGTCAACAAGTAAGGGAGTGGGGGAGAAGGAAGGAGTACTATTTTGGATCTGGATTTAGATTTATCTACATAGCTCTGCATGGTGGAAATGTGTTTAGTGTAAGCATGCAAAATATCTTAGTACTATTATTATTTGTATATATGTTTATATAATTTCCCAATCTGATCTTTCGTATTATTGCTGTCAATTTTTTTTTTTTTGGTTTTATGACTGCAAAAATGCTAATCATTTGTACAATAAGTATTAAGTGATATTTTCAGTTTTGCCATGGGAGTGGTGATACAAAACAGGTTGACTTTTTTTCTGGGACAGGAGAGGGAGTCACGAAATTAATTGAATTAATCATTTGCTTCTCTTGTATGTATGCTCAACCACAGATAAGACAAACTGACTTTTATAAAATCCCAGCAAACCAATCATTACAAACATTAACTTGGTCAATTTTGCTTGGAGGCAGGATTATTCTTTCCCTCACTGCTTTTGTATTTCCAGATTAACATGCTGTTTTTTTTTTTTTTTTGCAAGTGTCACATTAACAATATATTCAAATGTCTAAATGCTTATAAGCTGCTTTGGAAAACATATTCAAAAGTAAAAACAAGTGTTTAGGGATGCAAGAGTAGGAGCCATGAACTAAGTTCACTAAATATAACAAAAGACTTGCTATTGAGGCAAAAGGATCAATTCACCAGGAAAATCATCAGCTACAGCTGGGGAGAGGTAGAAATAAGAGGAAGTGCTATAACCCTGACCAAATGAGGAATCCATTTTCAGTTTAGATTCTGCTGCTGTCTTTTGAAGGACTTTTTGTTCCTTTTTTCTGAAGCTTAAGAAATCACGTTACTCAGGAATGGGTGAATCTGGGGTGGGGTGCTAATTCTGTTGCTCTTCATGCAATTTGATTGGCATATAAAGATATTGCTATAGGTCTCTGGGTACTTCAGATTCTATTGCCTGAAATATGCTTCCAAAATTAGAAAACATGAGCTTAACTTTTATAACAGCTGAAGAAGAGTTTACAACCTTGGAAGATACAGCTCTATGATTCTGAAAAACTCAAAAACTATTTTAACATTTTCCCTTCCCCAATCTTCCCTCTCTCAAAATATATCATTTTCCAAAGGGAAAATTTGTAAGAACTTCTCAACAGAGGAAATAGGAGACAAATGGAAAATGATAGCCATATCAGTGGCTAAATGCCTAGAAATTAGGCCAAAAAAAGTATAAAAAATTCAGAGGTGCTATTTCTCTATTTCTCTATCTTAACAGGAATAGTCCTTTCTCAGAGGTCTCTCTGAGAGACCTCAAAGGTCTACAAGATGTAAACCCACAGTCCTTTCTTAACATATCCACCCAATTTATTAACTATAGCCCAGTAGCACTACCTAAAATTGTGTTGCTTTATGTGGCTAACTGATTATCTTCCCACTATTGTGAGACTGCCAATGATACAAAGTCAGGGGCCTTTCTAAAGTATTTAGTGTCTGGCACATAGCAGATGCTGAGGAAGATGTGTGGAATGAATGAGCAAATGAATAAATGAGATTTTCTATAGCATCTCCCACCTCTGGTTAATATTCAACCCAAGCAAGTAGGTGTAGCTATGAAGAAGTGAATGTTCACAACAACCTTAAAATTGCAAACATTCTATCTTCTACCACTGTCACCAGCTTCCTATTAATAAAGAGATTAAAAACTCTAATGCACTAGACACATGTAGTCTTTTAATGACTACCTTTATATAGTAACCAAATGATCCTTAAATATTGCCTAATCCACACCCTTTATACATCAGTGGAGAAATTAAAATTAGGTAATTCTCTCCAAGTCACAAGCTAATTATAGTTTGAGTCAGTATGAAATGTCATGTCTCCCAACACCTGGCCTAGCACTCATCATACTATAGTCAAGCAAGACACCTTCTTTGCTTCATAAGGGAAAGAACAGTGATTGAATGCCTATCAAGTACTTCATTAGGTGTTTGTGGATAATAAGTGTTGTTTATGCAACAAATATTTCGTCTGCATTATAGAACACCAAATTGTTCTGGTAGGTGGCCCATCATTAGCGCCTAAGGAGGATTTTGCTTAGTCTAAAACAATTCATGCTTAACAGGTCTCCTAACAACAGTTATTGGTCCAGAAGTGGCTGGTGCTATAATTTGGTCCAATCAAACTGAGGAGAAAAATATGCACCTCGCCTAGAAATCATAGAGGAGATGGCTTTCTGTTTTCCCTCTCCTTTCCCCACCCTGCTCCGTTTCTTTGCCCTCATGTTAGTTATTAGTAAGAAAGGCTGCAGCCTTGATTGCTGTGGACCATCATTTTGTGGGCATGTAGGGATCCATCCTTAGGATGAAATTACTGCTTAGGACAGTGGTGCCACTCTTTATGTTAGGAGTCAACAAACTTTCTGCAAAGGACCAGGCAGTAAATACTTTAACTTTGCACACCTGATGGTCCAGAGTTCCCAGGGCAACTATTCAACCAGCCCATTGTAGTACAGAAGTCCACAAAATGGTGTGACTGTGCTTCATTAAAATTTTATTTTCAAATGGAGGCATTGGGCTGTTTGCATCATTGAACCACTTTGACATCATTGAGCCATAAATTATATCATTCCTGGAGCTCTTCCTGCATATCAGCTCCCACTTATTTGAGATGATGTTTCTTTATCATTTAAACAAATTTTAGAAAAAGGCTTAAAAGTTACTATTAAAATCAAATCAACCTAAGTGGTTCAGCACTTTACACATTAATATAGTCATAAGAATCCTGAAATAGTATGTATTCTTAAACTTATCTAAATATGAAATAATGGAACAGAAGTTTCAGAGTTACTACTCGTCAGAACCAGGATTTGAAGCCAAATGTGCCTGATTTTTTCCTCAGTGATGACCCAAACCTCAATTATGTAGCCCTCAGCACTTGAAAGTGGGAGAATAGCTATGAGTGAATTACATTCCCAAACTACTGAAGTCTGTCAGGCAGAGTGATTTTATGCAGGGAAGAGTGTGCTTATACAATCTTTGCAAAGACTGGAAAATTAGGTATTAGTGAACTGCTCTTGAAGTTTCAGTTTTAAGATAATACTCTTACGCATGAAACCTAAACGATAGGTAGTAATTACTGCTACTGATTCCTGTCATTATAGTCACCAGAGTCTCATCACACCAACTATAGAACTACACCACTACAACTTAAAATTTTACAACTTAAATTTTACAACTTAAAATTTACTTGTGAAATTCATAAAAGTGTGCATATTTTTATATGCATAAAATATCTCACTTCTGATTTCTGAGTCTCATGCAAATGCATATAAGTGACAAAGCCTAGCTGCAAAGGAGTCTGGGAAGTATACTTTTTAACCTTCCAGTTATTTCCAAAAAGAGAGACTCAGTAAGATATTGCTAAAGAAGACTGAATAAGGCTTCTCCTCTGAATAACTTGCGTATTCATTTCCCACACCTGTGGAAGATGCAGACTTTAAAAACATGAAAATAATAATATTTTAAAAACTTGAAAGAACCATTTCCTCATCCCTAGCCCTGTCAACTAAGGCTAAGTAATGACTTGATAGTAATTTTTCACTGTATGTTAGAAGGATAGTAATGCATTCATTATTGGAATAAAAATAGCTCATGTGTATAAATCTCACTCTTGGCAAAATAAATTATCAAGGCCAGTGCCAACTGGAAAGATGGCTAGTCTGTGATGCTAATGCCAAGCTCCATAAATCGGTAAGGGAAGCAGCTTGCTTTTAACCAAAAGAACTTATGTTCCATCGCTCAGTATTGGTGAGATATTGATCTTCCAAATGAGATATTGTGGCTAATGTAAATAAATTATATAGGTGTTTAATTGACCTAAAAAATTCCTAAGTTAATTAAAGCACATACCATTTTATCCAAGAACACATTCAGAGATACTATGGGGAAGGAAAAGATGGCCATCTAGGAGAAAGAGCTAGAAAATTTATGCCTAAGTTCTTTACTTAGCATAGTATGTGGTTTGGGGTAACTAACTCCACTCTTCTCTCTATCTCAATTTCCACAGTTCTGAAATTTGGAGATAATAGCATGGGAGGATTAACGAGAAAATGTGTACGAAATGATTTGCACATCTTGAAAAACTTTACATTATATATCCAGGAATATTTTTATTTATGATGAGATGGTGTCAGATATATAAATTTGGGTCTTTTGAATTATTGGCATACTGGAAAACAGTGAATCTAGGTCAGCAGAGACCTTTTTCTCAGACTGCCTCTACTATGAATAAAACACAAAGGAAGCTTTTCTAACTTTCTCAGAAAAAAATTGTCAACTTCCACAATTATTTCAATAAATAATCTTTCTCCTGAAGGATACAAGTTTAAGGCAGGTGCAATATCATTTTTAAAAGAAGTTTGTAAGTCTCACTGTCTTACATTTCTAAGGTATCCTCTGAGAATAAGAACTATGCATGTGTAGTATTAAGCAAGCTCCAGGACTGCACACAGAATTCACTCCTGTGTATCTTATTTTAATGAGATGTTACCAAATTTCCCACCAACTGGAAAAAACATCTCACCCTTAAATTTCAAAACCAATGAGGTTTTTCCTTTTCCTATGAATTAAAGAGCTGAACTGAGTTTTGTATAAAGCAATTCAAAGGCAAAAAAATATCTTATTTGAGTCCTACTGCAAAGTAGTTACTGATTTGCTATGCATAATATCAATGCATTTATCTACTCAGTGAAGTCATGATTTTAAAATACCTTTTCAAAACCTTCTGCTTCTATGTACTTATGCTACCAAATAAATGTCTACTTATCTCTCTTTAAGACATAGACCCCATATGAGGAATTATGGCTAATTGGAATTTTAGAAATCATCCTAGTTTGATATATCAGGAGAGAATGATTTACTATCTGGTTTGATTTGTAAAAGTGGTATGAGTTATGGATAAAAAAGTGTTGGGGGTTCTATAAAGCACCTTTAAAGTATCACCTTCCTCTCTAAGATAAATAAAAAACAGCTCTATTCTAGCCTATAAGAAATCAAAGGGCAAAAGGGAGAAGACTATGGGCTGCCTGGTGCTACATATTTTTCTCAGAAATGCCTGTGTTCATAATAGGAGAGATGCTTTCACTGTGAGCTGACTGGCCACCAGATATAACATTTGACAGCATCACAGTTAAATAGGAGTGTGGGAAGTGAGGGTCAGGGCAAGCACTTACATGGACCTGTGGCTGATGACTTGAACCATCTGCCTGGTTTACCTTAAAAGCATAAACCATCAGCATCTCCTTCATAACAGACTTTAGCAACTACCCACCTGTGACTATGCAGATGCCTCTCTTCCTCCTTCTTCTAATAAACCTGTCCTTTTAAAATGTAAAAATAAGGTAACAGACACTAAAGGTTGAACAATACCTCACTGTATAGCTTCTGTATGTTTAGGGGGGTGGGAGGTCATATAAAAATGAGTTAGATATGTAGAAATGCTTATAATCTAGTTGAAGAGCAACTACACAAAATAGTAAATCCCAGAGAATCTTTCCACTAGAAAATAATTTGATGTTAGTGAGAAAATTAATCATGGAAGATAAGATAAGATACTCTACCTGGCAGCAAATTCATGGTGGGGAAGACTGGAGGTGGGAGAAATGGGAGAGAAGGATAATACTTAGCTCATAACACACAGGCTGCTTCATCTGGTGTAAAGTAGGAGGTTCCTCACCTTGCCTTGCAGATTTTGAAAGTGAGTGATTATGTCCAATCTGCCACTGAAGGCAAGCATCACAAAGGAGAGAGGAGACCACCCAACCCAGAACAAAAATGGAGACAGTGCCATCTTGGAATCAGGGATGACTTGTCTCCCTGGAAACAAAGCACCAGCAAGATTTCCCCATTTTTAATTCATCTTAAAGCACGTGACTAATTCACAAAGTCAGTAATTTCCCAGTGTGGACATAATGGAGAGATGAGCTTCCTATGAGCAAGCACAGAATCTTGTTAATTGTCAATTTTTTTAAAGAATTAAGTTTGTTAATATAATTTTGTGCCAATTGTGCTTATGAAACATTTATGTGTGGACAGAAATAATTTAGTTACATAAAAGAAATATTCCTGAAAGCATGACAATGTAACCAAAGAAGCATATTCAGGACCCTGAAATTTTATACCAGCAAAGCAAGAGAGAGAGAAAGAACACTTATTCTACCTTTAGGCAGCCTGTTCCAATATAGAGCCATTCAACAGGGCTATGTGAGTTCAGAGAAGAGGGATTCCTGTTTGGAGAAGCAATAAGAGCTTTTTCAGGAAGGTAAAAATTAGCTGGTGTTTTAAAATAAAAAAAAAAAACAGCATCTAGAAGGTGAAAGGAGAAATTTGAGAGTATGTGGTGGGAAGGATACTAGTAAATCTTAAACTGAGGAGCAACCTCAGGCAAAATCTCCAATGTTCTCATAATGCTCAGGAGAATGCTTATACATGATTTGCACATAAAATATTAAATTTGAAAAAATCTTATATTGAATTCCCCAGCCATTTGTTGAATGCAGCATGGCACGCCAATGTGGCAGAGGGGACATAAATCAAATAAACAAACTCTCTACAGAATACCCAAAGGAGAGGATGAACAACCTCACAGAACTTCAAAAAGAGAAAAGCTATCCCTCTCCCAATATATGCAGACATGTATTTTCCAGGGAAGGCCAGGATTACAAGTAGGCAGCATATAAGATTTTGGAAACAATGAAAAAGGTTACATTCCTACCAGCACTTCTAACCACAAGCCAGTTCATCATCAGGCAAGCTACCACCGAGACTCCACAGTTACATATTCATTCTTTTGACTGAGAAGTTCTCTTCTTTTAAGCAGCAAAAATCTCAAGAAAAATTGCACATAACATTAGAAACGTTGTGAAACATTTATGCTTTAAAGAGAATAAATATATTGCAGTCTTTCTAAAGATAGAATTTTGATGAGTCAGAAGTAAAGAGTTTGAAGAAATTTAGGGAAAATAGTAAAGATTAGGGAAGGCATTTAGGATAAATAAAGATTACAAAAAGTGAGACTAGCTGTTTCACTGTTCTATTTAAAACTGCAACATTCTATCCCAAGAACTTCTCACCCCCTTTAGTCTGCTTTGTTTTCTTCATATTCTATTTATCTATTATTTCTTGGCCAGGTAAAAGAGACTATTTTACTAAATTATTTTTCATTGAAGTATCATTGTTTTACATCCTTGGTAGTGTTTTTACAGTGTTTTTACAGATTTCACCCTGCAGGTGTAGTCACCATATTCTAAGATGTTAAATGATCAAGTTACATATTATGTTTATTGCTAAACTTTAATCTCCATCTGCCCATTTGGAGCAAGACTCATTGATATATACCAATGCACTCTATAGGGTACTGGGTTTTCTATAAGTATATGTTGAAAAAAATTTTATGTATAAATTCATATATAAATACCAGTACAAATTCACTACTCACCACCAAAATTCCAAACTATTTTGAAAGCAGACAATTCTCAATGCGTACAAAGAGAACCAGAAGTCCACTCATGAAGTTGTTTAGTATTTGATTCTAAAATGGGGTTAAAAATCCAAGGAATCTTTTTATTTTCTATACGTTATCTTTCCACACTTGATAATTTCTATAATTAGAAAATATGTAAGCATTGTTATGCAATTATAAGTATTGTGCATGTTAAAAAGTATAATTGGAAGGATGAACAGCTCAAAATAAATAAATTGTATTGATAAAGAGCAATCTATAGTTACCTTTATGTCTTGTGAAAATACACTCAGGTTCCACTTATAGAATGATATTGATAAAAAAATAAACCTATACTTTGTGAAGTGGGGTGATATTTCAGATAAATTATTTAGCATAAAAGAATAAGTACTCTATAGCAATGAAGACTTCTATAATCAGAGAGGAATAAAAAGATGTATGGGAATAATGACTGAACTGTGGGAGAGAAAGGTGAAATAATGTAAGTTTTCACCTTACCTAATAAAGGAAAATATACACTTTGTGGATCTAGAAATATCTCACTACTCATCACCAAAATCATCCTAGATAAAATTCATCACCAAAATCATCCTAGATAAAATTGAGTCCAATACTATCCTGGAGAAATCTTTGAATAAATATAAAATAAAATGGATTGAGATCAGTATTAAATAAAGATCACATTCAAGAAAAGGACACTGAGACTCTCATAAATGACCTAAGCCTTAAAATATGTAGAATTAACTTGACCGTAAGACACTAATTTGGTTCACTACCTTAATGGATAAATAAGACAACTACAGTTCTCTCTATACTGAGTGCTGAACAACCCTAGTAGTATGGAATCAATCAACAATGTACTTTAAAAAAATGACTTTTAAATTTTAAAATGTTATATGATCCTAGGAGTTCTGGTCTTTGTATAAAATGAGATTTTCTATATTTATTTCTGTTGTAGTTTAAATAAAATCAAGGATGGTGGTTCAAATCTGTGCAAAGTACAAGAGATTAAGAACACGTGGGTGAAATGGTAATGGGAAAACCTCGGGGTATACAATGATTTTAAATATATATGTATGTATGTGTGTATGTGTGTAATCAATTTTTTAAAAAAATCTCTACAAAGTAAATAGGGACAAGAGATTGTTTCCTTGTCTGGAATGGGGAAAATCTGTCTCTCTATCATCCCTGTCAATAATAATTAGCCCTTTCTGAAAGGGTATTGTAGACACATAGTCAAAATGATCCTTAACGGGAGGATATAATTTGGCTTACAGAAATCCATTACCAACAAATAACTACTTATGGAGGAAAAATACAACAAAGCATCACCCTTGGAAGTAATAATCACAGTAAATAGCACCCTAGCCTCAACTGGATCTTATATAAAAAAACTATCAAGCTGCCAATTAAACAACATTTTCTCAGTAAGGTGACACTTTGAAGTCTCTAAATACTGAATTAGGAGAAGAAAGGGAGGTTTTCTTAATCTTTTCTTTTGAACCCCCTTCACTGCCTCCTTAGCTACCCTCCCCCCACCAAAATATATATATACATATACATTTTATGTACATCCATATATATGTATGTATATACACATGTGTGTACATATTGTACCTATAAACATGCATATACACATTATACATTGTGTATATACATGTGTGTATACATGCATATGTGTGCACATATATACACGTACTTGTGTGTATACATACATATATACACACATAAGCAAGTGAAACTCCAGCAGTCCTGTAAGAATGATTTTCCTGGTTCCATTTCATAAGAGACCTGGAAATAATATAGCATCAGTTTATAAACCAGACAGGGCCTGGCCTGCTGTGTCAACACAGAAAATCAATCCATAAGTCCCAACCTTGCTTTGTGGCCTTTAGGGCTTCTTCAGAAATCAATCCTAGGGAAGAATAAAGGGCAGTGCCAGAGGCTCAGGAACACACACCTCAAATTGACATCTGCAGAGCCTTACTCCTCCAGGGACTTTGCAATTTGGGTTCTAACTGATTTCACAAGAAAGAGCTGTCCCAGCCATGCATACATGCTTTTCTGACATGATGTTATTTTTTCATGTTGACATTTTTGAGGATTCCATGGATAATGTGTTGAGCTCAGACTTGATACATGTATCTCATTTAATCTCCACGACGTTCCTCTGATGGAGATGCCATCAAAAAAACCTTTACAGAAACTCATAAAATCACAGAAAGGGGAAGTCAGTTGGCCATAATACTGACCTTACAAGTGAAGTCAGTCTTTATTTAGTCTTAAGTGCTTACAAAATAGTTCTGGAGGTTGGCTGTCCAAGATCAAAGTGCTGGCAGGGTTGGTTTTACTTGAGACCACTCTCCTCAGGTTGTAGTTGCTGTCACTTCCCTATATCATCACATAACCTTTCCCTGTGTCTTAACTTCTCAGGAAACAGAGGATATTAGACGAGACCATTGTAATGAACTCATTTGACCTCTTTAAAGGCCTGAGGTTCATATACTACGAATTTGGGGTAATACTTAGCCCATGATACTATTTAATGCTGTAGTTTTTACACACCCACCACTTAATGTTCTATAAAGCAATATACCCGTAACCTATAAACTCATATTTTTGCCTATCTAGTGAAAAAAAAAACCTATAGGAGATGAAGAAAAATCTACAATATACCAATACACTGATATTTGCATCATCTTGTCATTGAAGGTAGTTGGAGTGACCCCAAAAATCATAAAGAAACTAAGAAACTATCCATCCAATGACTCTCATACTTTTGCATGCATCAGACGCCCCTGAAGGGAGTATTATTCAGCACTAAAAAATGAGCTATTAGGTCATGAAAAGACATGTAAATGTAAGTGCATATTACTAAAATATGTGAAAGAAGTAATCTTGAAAAGGTTACATATCGCATGATTCCAATCCTTCAATGTTGCAGAAAATGGTAAAATGGAAATAGTAAAACAACCAGGAGTTGGGTGAGTGGTAAATAAACAGAGCAGAGAGGATTTTTAGGGCAGTGAAAATATCCTGCATGATATTATAATGATGAATATTTGTCAATATACATTTGTCCAAAAATCACAAAATGTACACCATCAAAAGTGAACTTGAAAATAATCTATGAACCCTGAATATTCAGTGTAGATTCATTCTTGAAAATAAATATACCCTTGGGGTGAATGATGTTCATAATGGGAGAAGTTACATGGGTATATGAGAAATCTCAGCTTGGTTGTGAATCTAAATTGAGTCTCTTTGAAAAGTTAACTTGAAATATTGTTTCTGCCTTTTTTTTCAGCTTTTCCTCTACTTATGTTTTCAATGACTCTACTCAGATTGTCTTTACTGAGGTTATTCAAATATTTGGCAAGTCCTACTAATCTTCACTATCTGCCTCCAGACAACAGTTTCCCATCATCTTCTGCCTACTATCTCCATACAACTTATATTCCCCACAAACATCTTTAAGTCGGTTTCTCCAGAAGCAGATTCAGAAATGTGACTTGAGTGCAATTACTTTATTATTTGTGAGTGTCCCCAGAAAACACTGTAAACATGTGAAAAGGAAAACAGGGAAGAAAAGGAATGTATCATTTAGTAAATTGCATTACTAGAGGAATTGAGGCTCAATTCATTGAGGAAAACTGAGAGATGACAGGGAACACTCTTCTCAACCATCAACCCCCAATTCTACTTGACTTCAAGTGGCATTTATTCTCCATTTTCTGTGTCACTGACCAAGAGCTACTCTTAGATGATTCACCTCTTAGCATCTTCAGCCTCCCCTCGCCGCCCCTCCCCCCTCCAGGCATAGACAGACAGGTGAAAAGTTTCAAATTTTCAGAGATTTCTGAAGAATGCATGTTACCAGTATGGTGAACACCAATGAGATATGAGCAGATACTGAACCAGGCTAATTCAATGTACCTGCTACACAGTATTAAGTATTTACTTCTATTGCTGTGTCTAAGATAGTACCTGTGAAGGACCAGTAGCTGCTGTAGCTGCTGCCACTGCCAGTGAACTTCTACTCAACCTTTAAACCACTTACTCTTATTTTTATCCCTGAGGAAAAACTGATAATTCCTTCCCTGTACTCCCACAGTACTTCCTTGGAGATCTAAATGCCAGCCTACACTCATGGTTTCCCTTTGCCTCACCTCACATTGCTGTCATCTCTACCTTAGAAATGAGAAAACAGTCATAAGGATCATACCCAAGGTTATCTGACTCCTATGATTTGGAACCCAAACTCCAGCCTTGCACTTTTAACCCAGAGTCTTTGCTTGGCTCAACAAAACAAACAACTTCAATATGAACTGCATTTATATGTGCTACATGAAATAATTAAAGACCAGCTTTCCCAAATAAATCGTCTGACATTCAGGGACTCAGCACTACAGTATGAAAGAGATTCATCTAAAGACATTCATTTTATATAGGCTACTTCTATATGAATTGCTCCAAAATATCTGAATGCAGATATAAACAAGTCTATATTTCCAATCAATAGTCTGAAGTATTACTTGCTTATAAGCCAGAGCCTCGTTTTACCCTCATGGTGCCCCTCATGCCCCTGGATTATTCATAATTGTGGCAGTTTAACAGTTTAACTGATGAAACTAAAAAGAACATATTATAGACTTCCATCTACAATCTCAGTGTCTGAAATCATCATTTCCTTTGCATCCTGTTATAGCATGTCACACAATGGCAGGCATTCCCCCTAGTGTACTGTTCATACTGCTCTCTTGCTGAGATGATCTCATGATGTGACAGTCACTGTCAAGGAAGCACACTTAGGTCTCAGGTATTGATGCAGTTGGTGCTCACTCTTTCAGTCTCTTACAGAGTTCAGGGTATTGCTGGCCCAGATCCCCAAAAGAGGATGGGGTATGTACCTGCCATATAACTGAATAATAATCATTTTTCTTTCCCTTCTCAGCCCTACTTGATATATCATCAACCCAATATGAGGGCTGTTCTTAACCCAACTAAAAGATGTGAAGTTGTATGTACTGCAAGCTCACCAGGCAAATATGTTGGCAAGCAAGGAGGCAGGTATGGGCAAGGGGTCTAGGAAGGAGGCATGTCCTCCAGCCCTCCAACCACCCCTCTCCCCTCAGGAATCTTCATGCTCTTCCTCTGGCCTCTTTCTGTCATTCTGATTTGGCATTCATCTTTCTGTGCTCTTTTCCTTTGCCCTCTTCGTGTTTCCTCCCTTCTTCCTCCAGGGTGATGCCTAGCTTTTATCCCTGCCTCCTCAGCCCAGCTGTGCCCACCCACACTGCAAATACCCACTGGGCCAAGTATGCACAACCATAAGGAGGGTGTAATACCACAGGTGCTGGTCATAGAGGCTAATGGTGGAAGTGTAAAAACCCTAAAACTCATTTACCCTACAGCAGCTCATTCCATAAATTCAACTGAGCAAGAATTATGTAACCTTATATTTTATAAAACTCAACTCAATTTTTATTTGGAGGGTAACCAATCCCAGAAAGTGGTAAAAATCTTAACCTTGACGCCATTCATGATTTTCTATCTCTTAGAGAAACTCTGGGACTCAGGAGTGGGACTGATCTAATCTTCAAACAGTGGTCCAGCTGAAAAGCCACTGAGATGCTCTCCTTTCCATGTTACCCCACCTGGCTTGCTGGCTCAGTCTTTCAGATACACTTGAAATATGGAACTCTTCTCTGAGTCTGCTCGTCAGCCCCATCTTCATAAACACCCTCGAAGGCCATTTATTCCTGGAGATTTTGTCACTGCTCAGGGTTTCTGCTGCTGACTGAGGCTCACCCCAGACCTACCCTTGTGCCTGTTATCTTGACTTTTATTTCCAGTCTTAAGGGTCTGAGTTCAGTTCTGCCTGTTACTTCTGGTCAAGATTTTGTCCAATCTGTCGGTTCTCTCTTTACTCTGGAGTTTTTGAAAAACAGATGAACTAATACATAAAGCTCAAAGGCTAGTAAGTTCTTTCTACCTTCTGCCTTTTTATACTCCATTCCACAAAGAGAAGGTTGAAAAGGGGAGATTCAGGGGGAAGATGATTCTGGGTTAATATTTCAAATTATTACTCTAGCAATACCTAGAAACATAAAGATATAATTATCACATTGAGACTCTAAGTTCTGCCCTTACTCTGCATAAGCTAATATCCTAACTCAATGTGCATGATTACTCCCTTTATACTCCATTTTCTCTGGAAAAAAGTTTTTCATTTTCTGCTTCTACTTTTTTTCTAAACAAAAATGTCCACATTTCCAAAGACACTTTCCATCCCTTTCACTCCACACCTGACCAAAAAAAAAAAAAGGCTTGTTACCTATGTTCAAGGTGGTTGTTTGTTCACAGTTTATTCTCTAGTGGAATATCCCAAAAGTATATATAAATAAGAAAATATTAAAATGAGCCCATTGGCATCACTCAATAAACCTAATGTCAACATAGTCTCTATTAAAGGATTTGGGTGAAGGGGAGGACAAAGATCAGCAGTGTTTGGAAATCATAATTTTGAGTTGGAATCTGGAATCTGGCCTTCTGTTTCCAAAGCTGTCAATTTTATTATAAATATTTCTAGATAAAGCAAACTTTTGGTATTGTCAAAGCAGGGGGGGGATATTTTTGTCTGTTATAGCAGTTGTCATCTTAGAGAACAAAAAGGAAGGATCAGAAAATTGCTGAAAAACAATGCTGCTATTCAGATATGAGATGGGACTTATCCTTTTTGTGTGATACTCTGAAGAAGCTGTTTGGAGACTACTTAGGAGAAAAAGGGAAAATGCAAACTGTTAAATCTCAGTTAAATAACTGTGTTTATTGCAATTTAAGCTAATAGTTATTCATTATTCAGTCAACTATTTGGTACAAACAAATAAATATTCTCCCACTTGTTAGTCCCTAGGGGCTTTCTTAATCCTATCTGGATTTACTTTCTGTGAATTTCTGAGTAATCAGAAGTTATAGGTTGGATACATCTTGTGCTAGGGACACCCATGGTGTAACTGCTTCATTTTTTCTTTTCATTTCAAAGGAAATGGTCCATCCAAAGTGAAAATTGTGATTTTTTTGGGTGGCAGAGTACATTTTCCTCTTTGTTGGTGTTGTTATTGTTGCTGTTGTCTTAATCAGATAGTTATTTCAAACAGAAGCAATCAAGTTTGTTTTTTCATTGCTACCTCCCTCTACCCCTCCTCCTCAATCCATGCTGTTAAGAAAATACCCTTGTTAGTAAAGTGATTCATCTATTTTTGTGTGTGCAGCTGAAACAGCTGGAAAGATCACTGTATAGGAATTATTTTAGATAGTCTACATAAAGCCAAAGTGTCACTAGAAATATGGTGATATCTCAGGGTCACAGATATCTGAGTTCTAATGTATGTTTCAGAGAAAGAGAAAAGAATTTGCACTCATCAGGGTGCAAGAAGGAACATTTTATTCCAAGATCCTCCATCTGAAAGTGTCCTATGCAATCTCCATCTGCCCCTAAAATTTGACACGATAGCCAACTTTGCCTCTTTTCATCTATGCATTTACTGAAGAAAAGTATTTTCTCTGCGCATAAATAGAAAATCTACTCCTCTCTGTCCAACTAGCACATAAGATTCCCACTGTGACAGCCATAACCTTGAGTTTTCAAATGAATGACTAAAATATCCACATGCTACAACTCAATGGCATGTTTTGGTTTACAGATTGAGTTCCATCACTCCACTGAGAGAAAAACTATGAGAGAATGGGATATAAGATAATAAAGTATGACTGTAGGAAGACTGAACAAAATTGAAAGGGGCACTGTTCTGAAAAGTCAGATCAAAAAGTATAGTTTAAAAAATGTAGAATGCTAAAAATAGCCATCAAGTACTTTCAAATCTGTCCTCAAAATACTTGCTCAATTTTTCTTGTATCTTCAGTGATATGAAGATTATAAATACCCATTCCTCAGGGTAGGTGAAACAACCAGCTTACTGAAAAAAGCCTGCTGGTCAATTAAACTTTACATTATATGAGTGACAACCAAAAAATAATGATGGAAGAGTTACTTCCCACTTTCCTTAATATAGTGAAAAACAACTTTTAATCAAAATCAACACAATCAACAGGACTAGTATTATAACGTCTCATTTGTAGATATTTTTTTTCCTTGCTTTAGTGATGTAGAAAATAGATCTAAGAATAGCAAACCAAGGAGGAACTGTGATGTTTCTTCTTGAGGATTTCCACTTAGAGGAACCAAAGAAAAAGTGACAGTGGATATTCTTTCAATTTAAAAAGGTTTTATGGGTTTTGAGCCTGTTAAAAGTTATAACTGAGATTTTCTGTTCAAATTTTCTCCAGCCCGCATATCCAAAACGTATTATTCCACCTTCCAGTTCTTGAATATGCACTATACTTAAGCATATATAAACAATCTGTCAATCAGACTGGACACTGTCATGAAATGGGTTGTGTGTGTGTATGTCTGTGTGTGTTCACTAGAGAATGAAAGTGTAAATGAGAATGCACAGTCAGAGAAGTTGCTCTCCATGCACTCATGTATCATCCTTTGAGGGCCTTGAGATACCAACCACCATAGTCTGGATGCAAAATACCAAACAATCCACTGAAAAAGCAACCCAGTGGCATAAACGACTTGAAACCAATGTCAAGAGATTTGACATCAATGCAAGACTGTATTTAGGCTCTAGTCACTTTCGAATCTCCTCCCAAACACCTAAACTACCTGAAAAATGTTCATAGCTCTCCAACTCCTTCCCCACCCCCCCTTCACCTTGATTAGATAACTATTTTCTCCTAATAATTCTGCTGGCCTGCTAAATTCACATTAACCCTCAGGACTAACTCCAAAGTGTGACCTTTGGGAACTTTTCCCAAATCACTAGGCAGACTTGTCCCTTCTTTATGGTCTCTTTCAGTGAACATGTAACTCCTCCTATTTGGTAACATTTCCCACAATTAGAAACTTCTAGTGGGCAGATTACTATGATCTATGCATCTTAGCACACTCAGTACATAGAGTTTAGAGATCATAGGAACGAACTCCAAGCAAAATAAGAAATGCACCCCCCTCACTAACTCTGAAAAATTTTCTAGGAAGAAAAAGTGAAATAAACATGAAAATGCCTCAAATCTATAAAATCATAATCATTTAGCAAACAATTCTATATCATACACCAATATAAGCTAAACACAAAAACGTACCCTGCTATACCTAGTCAAGGTTACATGATGGCTTTGTTAAAAAGTTTTCCAGAAATAAAATAATCCTGTCTCCTTCATTTTACGTTTCCCAGGAGCCTTCAAGTTCCCTGGAATTTCTATTAATAATTCCATTTATCCCTGTCATACAATATGTGTCAAATATCACAATGTCTATGAGAGATTAATAACCTAGGTTTGCTTGACATGAGAAAAGAGTGATGAAAAAAATCTTTGGAAAGAGACTTTAATGCCAAATTAAGATTTCAAGGTGAGCAGATAGTTACTTCAGAGCTGGCAAGTTGCCCTATGAAGTTTTTCTTAGGCAACAATGTATTAACCATGTGGCCTAGATTCACCTGTATCCCAGAGACTTCAGCACTGGAATTCTGACTTGGGTTCCTGTAAATTTTCCTCACAGGTATAAGGACTATCTTTCTTTAAACTCTAGGTTTAGCTATGTGTTTTTTACATATTCACTTAAAATTCTGCCAGTTGGATTTTTGAAACATATACTTTTCTGACAGTTCTATTTCCGCTAGTTTCCTCATCCTACTCTGGATAAAGGCCCTGCCTGATACCTAGTGCCTCAGGATTTACTTTTGCTTGGTCAGAATCAGGTACCTTGTGAAATGCAACATAGGATAGCATGTGCACACAATTTCCAATGCCTGGCAGCCTGAGGGCACTCAATAAAAATATGTTAAATATATTAAATGTGCATTTATTCCTTGAACAATTACGTACCACTGAGCCAGAGAGAGTAGGAAATCAATTAAGTGATAGAAGCCACAATAAGCAACACACACTAGGCAGAAATGAAGTGCAAAGATAAGTCAATGGGGCCACTGAAAGGCAAAAAAAGAAAAAGAAAAATTTGGCCAAGAAGAGTTTGAGGTAGATTTTGGGAGAAGTTAATGAGGTTTATATCTCAGAGCCCCTTCTTTGCACAGGTAGCTTCCAAGAGCCCTGAATCTTTATATGCTTTTTTTTTTTTTTTCAAGAGAACACTCACAAATTGTTTAACCTTAAAGTCTCATACTAATGGGATCTTCAAAAATAAACAATAGTAGTAGCAAGCTATTCATGCTGTCAATCAGCAAATATTGAGTATTCAGTCCTTTGTTCATCATGCAGACAGATTTGATAGAATACTTATTATATTATATCAAATGTATAATACTAGCAAGTATATTATTTATTAACAAATGTATCCATCTCTCTTTTATTCATGTTAACTTTTAACTGTACAAAGTACAGACACTTCATCGGTTGATCTTCACCGACAAGTGAGTGAGTCAATCTTCCTAATAGTACAAATGAGGACTGTTAGTACTACTGCTCAGATGAAGAAACGGAGACACAAATATGTGAAAAATCTCTGCGATAAGGAAAATAGTCCCCCATAATATAAAGTAACCAATGTGTGAAGGTTATCTCACAAGATGAAAAGAATTCCATAGATGTAATCAAGGATACAGGAATTATTCTTTGAGATGGAGAGGTTATTATGAATTTTCCAGGTGAGCCCAATCTAATCACATTAATCCATAAATGTAAAGAATATTTTCCAACTAAGGAAGGTTAGAAAAATGAAACAGAAGAAAAGAGAGATTGTGAGCATAGGAGCCTTGCTATAGAAAACTAGCAAAATTCTCATCAAACAATCCAACAATCCCATGCCATTGTTCAGTATTCAAAGTTAAAAATGTTTAGCCCCATAAAAACTTGCAAGCATATTGGCATCTTTATTCATTATTGCCAAAACTTGAAAGCAAACAAGACATCCTTCACTAGGTGAATGGATAAATTACAATACATCCAGAAAATGGAATATTACTCAGTGTCAAAATGAAATGAGGGAGTAACAGATAAAGTGGGTCAATTTAGTAGTGGAAATGATGCTAGAACTTTGGCGGCAGGTGTGGTATGCTCGAAATAGGAAGATGTACTCCAGAAATTTACACAGTAATGAAAAAGCAAAAGTAAACTTAAAAAAAATTATATAAAATAATTACTTCCCATAAATGCACAATAGCACCCAGCTGTATCCATGCTCTGCCCTACTGTTTAGACATAAAGGTCACACTATCTCCTCCAGGAGGATGTTCTTTCTTATACCCCTGGCTATGTCTGCCATTCCTAAATTAGCTTCTTTCTGCTGGCATGAAATTCAAATTGTCCCCTCTCACATAGCTAGCATCACTTGTGACACCTATCAGTTTTGTCTGTAACCTCTGCTAAAGAATCATGTCCATTAAGGTAGAAACTGTATCTTGTGCTCTGAGTGGTGGGTAGCTAGCAGTTGAGCTACTCAGTAAATATTTAAAATATGATCAAGTTCTAGACCAAAAGCCCAAAATGGCAATGGGTGAGGTTCAGTTCCCATTGTTGAAAGAATATGATTGTGTATGACCAAGGGACAATGTAGGAGTAGAAAAAAAAGTCATTAAATCCTGCAGGGGCAAGTCTGGATCTAATCTACCTTCTGAGCCTGGGGTGCCAGAGGAGGACAAAATGACAAGGCCAAGTGCTGTGTGGGAACTTGGAAATCTGGGTTTGTTATCATAGAGCCAGTGACTTGGGTTAGGGTTAACAAATCTCTTTTGCTTATCTGAAAAGCTCCTCTCAACAGGAGGCTACATGCAATTTTGATCTAAAATTAATGGAGAAAGGATACCCTTTCACTATGTGACAAACACACTTTGAAGTACATATTTTTGATTTGTCCTAATGGCACAGGCACATAGAAGTGAAATGATAAAATAGATCAATGTCTACAATAAATCTCAGGAAAGCAAGCCATAAATACTTTCCACCTCCTTTCATGCCACATCTTTGAGACAAGCATGGCATATAATTGGAATATTTCTGTATGGAAAGCTCCCCTTTGTACACTGTCTGCAAATAGAAATATTTTGATCTATGACCCAGCATGATTATATAAAAAGTTTAATTATAAAGAAATTTAATGTTCCTGTAGTTAAGAATCATGCCACAACACACGTCTTTGAAAAATAAAGAATATATTCTAATGTTTGCAATAAAGAAGTAAACTAATGCCGCCTCATTTTCCTGGGCATTCCCCATTTTCTGTAAGAAGAGGGACTCACTTTGCCGTGTGGTTGACAAAGTGATTCTGGTTAGGGCCATCATGATTTCTTGTGCAATGACAAAGGCTATTGACACTTATGCGTAAGATGGACATGAATCTGAATAGATTTGTCCTGGAATTGTACTTTGCTGATATGTAAGAAAGTGACCTGGGTCCTTTCTCCTGAGGGTGGCAAATGCCAGGTCCAAGCTGAAGACTCAGTGGACTTGTATGTCCCAGATTGCAAAGACTGAAATCTGACACTTTTGGTTATTGAAAATAATGGATTGGATGGTAAATTTAGTCTTTTTCTTTTTTTCAATCTCTCTGCTGATCTATTTGACCACCTATAAAAGTTAATTCTGATGTCTTATAAACCCAAGCCTGAAGTCAGTCTCGTCTCACTGCAGATATACATGAAGGGGTTAACTTGTCTTCAACTATTCAGCTACTCTCTAGGTACAGACAGATGTGATGCTGAGGGAAGAGGTAGATGGCAAGGGTAGAATTATTAGGTTCCAGTAGAAAGGACATCTAAGAAGTCAGAAAACTGACAGTTTCTCCTGGCTCTGATGTCGTCATGCCTCCTACAGCTGGCCAAAAATATATAGTGTGTTTCTAATCAAAGCAAGCCCCAGACACCTTTTAACTTTGAGTATCTGGGTTATAAAAGCAGTGATTTTGCATTTCTGTTGCTGCCTTGTGCTATTCTATGTTTGCAGTATGAAGATAAAAATAACATGTCACAGAGTCCCTGTAAATTGAACTGCAAGGTGGCAGTGAGGTGGCTATTGGGACACCGGAAGAATAAATGATCTTAGTTTATTTATTAAAAATATGTACAGTCATGCGGAAAACTTACCTTTCTCTCCACCCCAGTGGGCCTTTTCATCTAAGGTTCACTTGCTGTACAAGAGAGTCACTTTAAACTTTATCTTTTAAAAACTCAGCGACTTCTTTCACATATTACCGCTTTGAACAATTCTTTGAAACAATAGATGGTGTTGGTTCCTAATAAGACAACAACTGTTGACTTTGAACTAGACATTTTTCCCCAATTTAAGGATCTTCTTGTTACCGGTGGCCTCCATTTCAAATATGCTCATTACCTTGAATCTATTGTGGCATGTAGTACATCACAGTGCTGAGATTGCCTCTTGTGGCTGTTAAAAATAAATGCCTTCAGAAACCAAAATGAATCAACAGTTTCATATTTTAGAAGCTTGGAAAACAGAAGTGGTCCTGTCTCAGTGCCAAAATAAAAACCTTATAAAGCATTTAGGAAGTTTATTCTTCCCAAGACATAAAAACGTAACCCACCTTAGCTTTGTTTTGCGTTATGCATGCATGATGAATGGGAGGTAGACCTCCCCCAGGTAAATGCATGTCTTTGAAAGGGGACATTGGCTTGCCTAAATGCATACACTGTACAGAAAAATGTAAAACATATACTCATGTAGTTTAAGGCAGGTGTAAGAGGATTTGAGTGGTGGCCAAGATTCTGAATAAGAGGTGTACTATGTGTGAAGAGCATATGGTAATATGTGAAAAATGTAGACATGGACACAGAAGACCTTAACTATGTGCTTATTGATGTGCTCAAAGAGCCATTTATTTCTATTTCAATCAGTTTTTAAATTTCTATCAAGGTGTGCTTTCTGATGAGGCTTTGCAATAGAGAAACTCAGTATCGTAATAGGTTCTATACTGAGTATAAGGAGTTAAAGATCTTCACATCAGGTGACTATAATAAGGGCCATGAATAAAACCAAGTTGGGTTAGTATCAGTGCTACAATGCTACTGTCAGCATGTGAGATCTTATCAGGAAATACTTTCTCTTTCAAGGGTTAGACCCAATTTATCTATTGCAGCTATTTTAAGTAACAGTTCTATAGTTCCTTCCCAACTACAACACCCAGCCGGGCCACCATCCCTTCCTCTGACTGCACTAGGACCTCATGTCTATTTTGTCATACATCTGGATAATCCTCCCTAAAGAGACCTTCATTCATGTCTCAAAAATCCATCAAAACAAGTTGTCTGCTATGTTACATGGAAGACTATAGTTGGAAACCTATTTGTTGCTCAACAGTCTATAAGGGAAGACATGAGAGAAGTTAACTAGCTAAACCATTGATGCTAAATCCTGGCCCAAGGAAAGGGAACATTTGACTCAAGAAGGTGAAAGAAGATCTAAAGAAATGTGAAATAGAGGAACTGAAAAGTCCTCCAAACCAAAACTTATCCAGGAAAGTAATGATGAATTGATACTGAATAAGAGATATTCTCATTAAATAAGAGAGGGCCCCAAAATGGATTGTCATTTAGGGGGCAAAAAGCAGGTTTTTATATAGGTATAGGGGCAAGGAATAGGGGTTTGACCATTGGGTATCTCCAAGTTATGTCTCTTGCTGATTTTGGCAGGCCCATATGATCTTCCAAGTTACTGAGGCCTGCTTTCCAAAATATACTTTGGTTCATTGCTTTAGAATTGTGGTGATGGTCTGAACATTTCATTTTAACGGATTGTGTTAGAAGCACCCTGACTCCAACCCAATGTTTCTCATGGGCTTGGGACACCTGGACTTGGGGATTGGAGCCCCCATTTTCTAACTTCCTCATTCATTACTTTGGTTCTCATAATTAGAAAAATAATATTAATTCCATCTACTACAAAGCATCCAGAAACATTTACAAAATGTATAGCACTGTCAGGCTCACTGAACTTAAATTTTTATAAAAAACAAGAGAGGAAGAAAAAATAATATTATAAATTCAATTACTAAAGTGAAGCTGCCAAGAATACACATAGTGAAAAGAGAAGTTAGGCCATACCATCAAGATATGAACGTGGCATTAAACTGGGCAGAGAAAGAGTTCCCCAAGAGAATAAGAAGGGGTGGCCACAGGGAAATCAGGATAACATGGAAGCATTTAGGTCAATGCAAAAACCTATGTCATGAAAAAAATGGGTCAAATGATGTTGAGAAGGGGCAGAGACAAGTCCATGGGATTTAGCAGTTAGGAGGTTGAAGGAGGAAGATTGTGGGGAAAGCAAGATTGTGGCCACAGGAGGGTGAAGAAGTAGAGACCAAGTGGAAAACTTGGTTGTAATGGAGAGTAAAGATATCCAAAGGAAGCATAGGAGGCTTTGCTTATTACTTGTTTATGTGTTGTCGTAAATTGGGAAAGCCTTTAAGCACATTTTTAGGCTGATATTTAGAATCTATGGATTTTGGAAAGTATTTGTGCCATCTCAAGGGATCGAAGAAGAAAAAGGTAAGTTCAATGTCCTCAAGTTAGTTAGGAAAAAACTGAGACAATTTTACCTTTTATTATTTAAGTTTTCTTGTGTTGGGAAAGCAGTCACTTCCCAGCTATAGAAGATAAGAAGGTCAGAAGTGTGAGCAAAGTGGAAAAGCTCTGAAGCCACTGGCGAGAATGGAAAAAGGAGGATTGGAAGAAACTTAAAAGGACTGCTAGCAAATATAAATATCCACAGAGTCCACATGGGAAAAAAACCATGTTTTCATGGCTTTTAGTCTCATGCTTGGCATGGAGTGTGTGCCAAATGAAAGCAAGTTTTTGTTGTCCCTTTTGTCATTTAAAATTCTTGGGCAAAAGCTATTGCCATCAAAACATTATACAAATTTTTAGACACAGTAGCCAGCAATATTTTTTTTAAATTTTTGTTGAATTACTCCCTAAGTAAGTATAGAGAATGCCAGATTGAAGGAGGAAATGGTTTGTAGGAAATTATTTTAAGGAGATAAATAGGATAGGGGGCCCCTTATATTTACAGAAAACAATCACCACCATTTTCCAACATTCACAGAATTGTAACAAATAGTCTTTTTCTGTTTCATGCTTTCATGCCCTCAACAACCCTTCAGCTTGTGAGTTCTCAACCATCTGCCTCCTCTCACTACATATAAGGGCTAGAAAATTCCTAATTAAAAAGATATTTATAAATCAAATTTGTTGGTGGAAATGTAATGCTATTTTATTACACTCCCCCTCAAAAAAATACTAGGATGATCTTTTGAGGCAAAAAAAATATTAGGATGATCTTTTGAGGCATATGGCAGTATGTTAACTGCCAAGGTGATGTAAGGGAACATGAAGGGAAGTGAACCTAAGTATCCTTTAGGCGAAAATTAGCTTGCTTAGGCTCTGTCTTGAGGGTACAGGCAAAAGGTGTTTTCCCATGAACCTTTATTTATATTATCTTATGACCTAAAGTTACCTCAGTCTCTCTTGTTTACTTTTCCCTTTCACCTTCATCCCATCATCAGTGCCAAAGGCTGAGATATAGCAAAGGAGTTTTCAACAGCCATCAAGTATTCCTTAAGTGTCTCTTAAGTGAAGTGATGTGACACAAGAACAGAAGAGAGGGAAAGAAAGGTGGTTGGTTCTCTTTCTCAGAAAAAGAGAACAGTCATTGGCTCTTCTATTTTGTCATATGTTAAGTGCCTCTCAATATTTTTGAGTTCAGACTAAGAATTTGATGAGGACTTTGAGTTTTACTTAGAGAAAACTTGGATACCAATGAATAAAGGAGCAATGCTGGTGCTGACAGGGAAGACACAGGACACAAACATGCCAACCAAGAGAGCAGTTAGGAGGCATTGCAACAATCTAGACTGCAGGGGAGGTGATTTGAACCAGGATAGTAAGTGGTAGCAATGAGAAGAAATCCTCTGACTCTGATAAATTTTAATTCTATTTATCAGTAGAAACAGTAGTATTAGTTGAGGGATTAGGTGGTGATATGAGGAGATGGGGGGTGAGAGATGATGATTAATGTAAAATTTGGGGTCTCAGAACCCAGAAGTGGGAATTGCAATTAAATTAATAGAAAATACACTTATTTTTGCAAGTAAAGTCAAGGGTTTTGTTTGGGATATATTCATTTGACATTTCTATTAGACAATTAAAAGGAAAATTTGGGTTGGCGAGTAGATATAAGTCAGAAGTTCAAGGGAGACATCCAGGGTAAAAATTTAAATTTGAAAATCATGGGGAATAGAAACATTACACAGAAAGTCATGAAACCAGATGAGTTTCAATGATATGAGTGCAACAAAAGAATTCTGGGGCCCAAATCCTATAGTACAACAATCTTTATATATTAGGATGATAAGGAGGACTTAACAAAGGAGAGTGAGAAAAAGTTAAACTAAAAGTTTGAAAACCTTAAGTTGTGAAAAAATGGAAGTAAAAAATAGGAAGTTCCAGAAGGAGGGAGTAAACTGCTGCTAATTCTCATGCTTCAGTAGGTTAAGTAAAGAAGAGGGAAGATGTACCAGTGATAAACCTAAAGAAGGTCCTAAGTGATCTTGAAAAGAGCAGTTTCAATAGAGAACAGGGGTGAAAGTCCAATAGGATCAAATTCCAGAAAGAGTGAAGTGTAGACAAAGAGTGTAGATAACCTCTGAAAGGAATTTCTATAAAGGAAATTAAGAAATGAGTTAAAAATGAGAGCAATATGGGGTCACAAGAAGATCTTTTAAAAATAGAAATTTTGAAGAATTTTTAGATAATCCTGGGAATAATTTTAATAATGGAAAAAAATTAATTCCATAATAAAAGTTGAATTACTCATCTTAGGGACATGAGAGCCTTTGGGGTGAAATAGGAACTCATGTGCCAATTGTTGAAGTTCATGAATTATTTCATTCTATTATGAACCTCCTATAATAAGCTATTACTTTAGAAGGGTAGAATTGACTGTACTAGAATTTTTCTGAAAGTCACATTTTTAGGAATATAAAAGTCAAAGGCTGTTTGCAAGTTATTTGAATACACCTGTTGATGATCTGATTGCTAAAAAGATACCAATGATACAATTAGAGGATGTCAAGTTACAATAATAACAACAGCTGGCACTTTCTAAGCATTTATAATGTGCCAAAGTTTTCCTAAATATTTTACCAGTATTAACTCACTTAATCAACATCACAGCAACCTTTGAAAATTGTTACTAATGTTCCTCTTTTTACTAATGTTCCTCTTTTACATGTAGTATCCCAAAGGCACAGAGATTTTAACTTGGTAGTCAGTGTGGTAAACTAAGTGCAGAAGTTTGGGTACACAGTAACCAGTAGCCTATCTATTTTGCATATTAAGAGATGGTTATTGAACAAGAGACAAAGGGCTTGTAGCACCTGTTCTCATAGAGTCACGGCCTATCGATGGTGCCAGGTGAGCATCATCTTACAGGCTTCCAGATGAGCATGCCCAGGTGTGGGGGAAGTTTGCACCCACTTCATCCCACTTCCTTCAAAAGTTAGATGTAAACAGGGCACAGTGGTGCATGCCTATAATCCCAGATACTTGGGAGGCTGAGGCTAGGAATCACTTGAGCCTGTGGGTTCGAGATTGCCCAGGCAACACACAAAGAACTACTCTCCAAAAAAAATAAGTTAGATTTATTCAGATGATTTCAGAATATATACATCACTATCATCCTTAGCCATGGTATCTTCCAAGTATCTTTCCTCACTACTATTTTCACTTCCCCCTCTTTGATTAAAACATCAAATCACCTTTATTTAGTGGAAAGAAAGTATCTCTCTTGACCTTTTCATATTGTTTCCTGATATTCATATTTTTATTGAAAAAGGTCTCTCAATCATATTACAATAACCCAACCTCAACTCTATTTTAACTCATTCCTAACCCCCTTTAGTTTCTACCCTCACCACTGTATTGAAAAATAAACTTTAAACGGTATCAGTAGTTTTAAAATCATCATTAGCTTCAATTGGTTCTGATGCTTCTATATTTCTTGCAGTCTTTTGCATATTCAAGAAGAATGAAGAAAAGAATGATATGAATGATATATATATATATAGGCAAAAAGAGAAATTTACACATAATGATCTCCCCTTCTCTGATATTTAACACTATACCCTGTATGTTAAAAAAAAAAAATGAGTATTTGTCTGAAGGGTGTGATCCTATATCTAAATAATAGAGTGTTTTTAAAACATTTCTAACTCAATCAGAAATAAAAAATAAATGATTGATGAATTAGTAAATAAATGAATCAGCAGTGTTAAATATGTGGTATGCAGCTCCTTTTATGACTATAAAAGTTTTTTGGATTCCTTTGGTATTCCCAGAATTCATAATAAAATGATGCTGTCCAAAGTAACACGTTTGGCATTATAACTTCTCATAAAAGTATGTAAGCTCGTGACACAGATCAGGTAGGGAGTATGCCTAAATTTTGTAGCATAGTGGCTACAACCATTAATCATTACTGTAAAATGGGTAGTAATTTTTCTATGCTAAGCAATCAAAAAATGGGAGACTACCCATTTTGTATCTGTATAAAACATTACTTTGCACTAACAAATGTTAATACATAGGCAGGCACATAAACATGTACAAATCATTTAGTAACAGCTACTTTTCCTTATTTTTGTAAAGAAATTTATATAGCTAAAAATATGCCCATGTCTTGAACATGAACTGAAATAGCAATTTAAAAAAATACATGGATGTTCCTCAAAGAGTTGAAGAATATACCTTGAATTTCTGCTAATTCATTTCCTGATATAGAAAATGCTTGTTGGTATAAAATGGAGTTACTTGCATGTGGCATTGACTTTGCCATAAATTTCTGTGAAACAAATCTTAAATGTTCATAAAACATTGTTTCTAAAAGAATAATGTGTTATTGTCCTTCAATTTTGAATTAAAAGAATCATTTTTAGTGGTTATCAAAGAACCTTTGACTTTTGTTTGTTTTTATTTTTATTTTTGTGCCCTTAACAGAGATCTTAAGAGTTGAATTTCTTTCCAAATATCATATGGAGCATTTGTCTTGCCTCATGTTGTCTGGGAGAAAGAGAAGAGAGCTTCTAATTCTTGTTTTCATTATTGTTTCCTTGACTCATCCAAAGGGCTCCCTTTAAGCACAAAACAACAACAAATCAACAGAAACCATGCGGAGAGAGGAAAAGAGAAAAAAGTTTTCTATGTTAATTAAAAACAACCACATTCTAAGTGCAATGCCCTAGAATAATAAAATAAGCATAATTCCATTTCTGGTTTGTTGCTTTTTCCTCTTCTTAACTTGAACAAATCATGAAGTTATGCCATGTAGGGGGAAAATCTGCCTCTTAAAAAATAACTTTGAGATCATTTTACACAAAACTGTTTACTGGATTACATCAAGAGATTTGTTGAAATTGTTTTTAAAGTGAAGACAAAATAATCTAGATTTATAAGAATGGAAATAAAATTTTAAATGCAAGGGAAAGGGGGCAGTATAATGTCTCCCAAATAATCAACCAATTGACTAAGCATGAAGAAACTGGGAACACAACCTATCTTTTTAGAAAATAATGTTTAAATAATCCTATGACTATCCTCGGGGCATAAAAAAGTTTTATTTTAAAAGCATGTCCCTAGGAATTTACATCAACTTTTTGAAACAGAAATAAAAGTGTGTTCTCAATTTTTTTAAGTCTATAAAATTAATTCAATGTTACTACAAATACCTGAGATACTTATTCACTTACTCAGATGAGAGCCATTTTCTCAGGAAGATTCAAAAAAAAAAAAATCACTGTGGCTGTTCTTTGAGTAATATGCTGAAAAATTCAGTAACATGTCATTCTTTTACACACATTCTGGTGTGTAAAATTTTTCTTACCAAAGAAAGTCAATCTTCCACCTATTTTTTGATATGTGATAATTCCCAATGCTCTTTTAATGAATGTCCCTTGCAGAAATCTTAAAACAATTACATAATAAATTATTTATCAGATGATTCAATGGAAGAGAACTAACAAGCCAGCATGCAGAGTGTACTCAAAAACCAGTTGGGTTGCACAGTTCATAGACCACAGACTGCTGACATGCTTGAAGAAGAGCATTTACCAGAGGAGTGAAGTGGGTGAAGTTCTTCCTTAGAGATTGCCACATGGGGCTCATACACTGAAGGATTAATAGTATTCTACCAACATGGCTTGATGTTGGGCAACATTTCAAAATAGAAATCTTTCAGTAAATGGAATAGTCTCCCAAGGGAACTAATGGGAGTATAATTGCTTTTCTCATTTAAATCTGAGGCAGACAAAGCCTTTCTGGAAAGAACCATGATATTATGCCAGGGTGATCGACTGCATAACTCATGAGGTCTCTTCCATCTCCAGTTTTATGACATGAAAAATAAAGAAACACATTAAAATTAATGCATTTTAGCGCACATCCATCTATCACCCCAAAGTAATTCATAACTGAAAGAAAGGGACAAATAACAATTTCTAAAGCCCATCACTAATCACAGGAAAGTATCAGTCATTAGAAACCCTCCTAACAGTGGTTCCCTATAGTGACTATCTCGTGGACTTGAAATTTGCAAAGACACATGTTCAGTATTCTTACAGTGCACATACACACACACAAAAAAAGTAGGCTACATTAACTGGTTTCAATGTGGCAGCAGGTATGCAATACGTAGATAAACACAATATCAAGTCATATACCTTAAATGTATATCATTTCTATTTATGAATTATAGCCAGGTAAAACTGGGGGAAAAAAAGAGTATAGTCAATTCCTAGCTTTGGCACCTTTGATTAACAGTGGAGGGCAGGGGATGGAGGAGAAGAAAGCAAATCTCACAGCTGGCAACTGTGAGACTATATTTAAGAGCATAACTAGTGTTCTTTTGGAAAAATAGGGATTTTTTGCAACTTTTTGCAACTTTTTGCAAATTCTCTGCCAGTGTTATTCCTTTTTTTTATTCTAACAATATTTTATACAAAACAAAATTTAGATGTTGTTGGACATAAAATATATTTAGTGGTTCTGAGTGTGCTCTCATAATTCCTGAAAGTTCCAAGACCTTTACAAGGTGCCCATTAAGCCAAAGTTTCATACAAATATATTATTTTCATTTTTCACTCTCAGTCTCTAAGGAAAAGCTACATGATATACTCACAATTTTCAGAAAATCCTATTAAAATGCATATCTCTATGAAATTTGATTTTCTTCTTATACTTAACCAAAACAACATATCACAATAGATTTAAAGCAGAAGGAGATATGAAAATCTTTTTTCTAAGCTAAACTTTAAAGGGATATGCAAAATTGTGTAAAACTCTGCTCACTATTGTTTTGCTACAGAGTTTTGTTAAATTGTATTGTTTATGCTAATATATAATGCATTATTTCAGTAAACTGATTACATTAAATATTTCTACATTTTAATTACTAATCTAGTATCAATAACTCTATATAACATATACCAATGTCATTTTCTAAGAAACATGGATTTTAAAGTAGTTGAGTCACAAAGGATAAAACAGAATCTATCCAGAAGCAGTCAGGAATTTTTCAGTTATACAAGATTTTATTTATGTGTGTGGAGGGCTTGAGAAATAATGACTATTTATTATAGTCATTGGGTAGGTTGTCTTGAGCAGACTAATTATCTATGAATACCCCATCCCATTAATGTTTTGTATTTGGGGCTTTGTACAACCTACAGAATGAGCACTTTCCTCAGCTTTACTGATAGGGCATTATTTTTTTAACGTATTTATACATAAATTTCATATCTTTGTAATCCCAGAGATTCACCCTCCCACCCTCTCCACCATTCCCTCCTTTCTTCCTGCTCCAAGTTGTGCTCTTCAGTTTAGTGGTTTCCTTGTTTTGACTTATCCTCATGGCTTTTGTTTATTTTTTTACTATATCCCATATATTAGTGAAAGCATTTGGTTTCTGTCTTTTACTTTTGACCTGTTTCTACTAATATT
>PVHY01002962.1:0-116174 GCA_004024945.1 Uropsilus gracilis | reverse complement strand
GGGGGTGCAGTGTCCTGTAGATATCTATTAGGTCCATTTTGTCTAGGTCTTCCTTTAAAGCTTTTGTGTCCTTGTTTAGCTTTTGTTTTACTGATCTGTCTTTTGGTGAGAGTGGAGTGTTAAAGTCTCCTACAACATATGTGTTTTCATCAATATTTGTTTTCAGTTCTGCTAGTAGCTGTCTTATGAATCTTGGTGCTCCCACATTTGGTGAATATAAGTTGATAATTGTTAAGTCCTTTTGGTGAGTTGAACCACGTGCCATTAGGTAGTGTCCGTCTTTATCCTTTGTCACTTTTTTTATTCTGAAATTTGCTGTATCTGCTATAAGAATGGCTACCCCTGCCTTTTTCTTGGGACCATTTGCTTGTAGAATTGTTTTCCATCCTTTCACTTTCAGTCTATGCTTATCTTTAGGGATTAGATGTGTTTCCTGGAGACAGCAGAATGTTGGGTTCTCTCTTTTGATCCAGTGTCAAAAGATAAACAAAATAAGATCTTATTTTGCAACTCTGTGTCTTTTGATTGATGAGTTTAGACCATTGACATTTAGAGTGACTATTGATGTGTGGGGTTCTAGTATTGGTTTTGTAGAGGTCATTTTTAGGTTCTGCTTTGGTTTTCTTTTATGTATATTCTATTTATTCGTCTGAGAGTTTTGGTCCTAGGGCTTCTTCCAATATTTCTTGGAGTGGGGGTTTGGTGGTAGCAAATTTTTGGAGACTTTGTTTGTCTGAGAAGGTTCTAATTTTTCCTTCATACTGGAAAGACAGCTTTGCAGGGTAGAGTATTCTTGGCTGGCACTTTTTGTCTTGGAGTTTTTTGAATATGAAGCTCCATTCTCTTCTTGCTTGGAGTGTCTCTTCAGAGAAATCTGAGGTCTGTCTAATGGGTTTTCCTTTGTAGGTTATCTGTTTCCTCTCTCTAGTCATCCTCATTATTTTTTCTTTATCTTGAATTCTTGGGAATTTTACACTTATGTGTCTTGCTGTGGTTTTTCTTTCATTGAAGTAGTTTGGTGTTCTTTTTGCTTCCTGTATGTCTATTTTCATTTCATTCTTCAATTTTGTGAAGTTCTCTTCTATTATTGCTTTAAAAAGCCTATCATTTCCTATGTCTTTCTCTTCTCCTTCTGTGATTCCGATTACTCTTATATTTCCTTTCTTTAATGTATCTGATAGATCTCTGATTTTTTTCCACTATCATCTTATTTTGTTTATCACTCTCCTTTTCTCTCTTAGTTCTCTCTACTTCTGTGTCCTCCAGTGTGCTGATTCGTTCTTCAATTTCTTCTAGTCTGCTTTCATGGCTTTGTCCAGTATTTTTGATGTCTTTTATCGCTCCTCTTATGTGCTGCATCTCCTTCATTTTCTTATTTAGGGTTTCAATCTCGTTCTTCTGTTCACCGATGATGATGTTCATTTTGCTAAGTTCCTTTTTATATTTTTCTACTTCTCCTCTTAGCTCATTTATTGTTTTTATCATTATGAGTCTAAATTCTTTATCTGACATAAGGGCATTTTTTCGATTTCATCTATGTTGGTTTCTAGAGTCTGTTTGTCCTTTGGAGATGGATTAGGTTCCTTTGGATTCATTTGAATATTTGTATTTTTTTTCCTTCCTGTGTTTTCTCTTCAGGTTTGCTCCACATATTGTGCAACGACTGCTCGAGTATTAGTTGGCATGTTGAAGAATATTAACCTGTAGTGATTTCTGACTTTTGCACTGGGATGTTTTCTTGCTTCGGTTGGCTGTTTTTGGGTTTTGATTTCTTCCCTTTGTTTTTGTAATCTCTATCGAGTATTTTAATTCTTGATGGGATTTCTATCGGCGCCGGTGCCCCCAGAAGCCTCACCTACAGTGCAAGCGTAGGGTCCTCCACTCGACGATCCGGGAACGGTCGATCAGATGCCTGGGGGTGGCCCCAGAAGCCTCACCTACAGTGAAAGTCCCCTTCAGAAGCCCTGCCGATTGTGGGAGGTGCCAACAGTCCCTCTGGCTCGCCCCTAGGAACGCTCCACCCCCGCCCCGGGGGGAGCCCGACGTAGGGTCCTCCGCTCGACGATCCGGGAACAGTCGATCAGATGCCTGGGGGTGGCCCCAGAAGCCTCACCTACAGCGAAAGTCCCCTTCAGAAGCCCTGCCGGTTGTGGGAGGTCAGATGTAAAATATTAATGACATAAAATATATGGCTCATTAAAACAGGTGTCTTCTCTAAGTCTTCGGTATTTCTTTAGAGGAGGTCTTGGAACTGTGCTGCTCCCATCTCACCTTGATTGACTTTTCTACACACTAGAAAAATCCTTCCCAGAAGATGTAATCTCCAGCCAGCATCTGGGTTTCTTGCTGCCAGGAATCAGTTTCTGCCATACTGTTGGAGATGTAAAATATTAATGACATAAAATATTAATATGATAACTGTATACTAGGCCACAAATAAATCTCAACAAATTCTACAAAGTCAGTATTATATAGAAAACACATTTTAAAATCCACATTGCAGTAAATAACAGTAATTGAAAAACCCTAACCAAAGAAAAAAAAAGAAAACCTTGAAAAGTGTTATTTGGAAAGTTATGGGTCAAAGAAAATCATAGTGGGAACAAAATATCAACTTTTAAGCATTGTGTATTAGACAAATCAAAATTGAGGGACATTCTACACCATACTTCAAAACACTGGTTATCAAAACTTAAGGATAAAGGTAAAGCAGAACTTGGAGGTAAAATATTAGTTTTACATACATTTGTTAGGAAAAAAGAGAGCTTAATGAGTTATGTATATGCTTCAAGTAGTTAAAAATATATAGGGTAAATTCCAAGGGAGTAGAAGAAAGGAAAAAAAAATAATTTAGTGAAGTAAGAAATAACAAACCAAAAGTTGGTTCTTTAAAAACACTAATAAACTAGACAAACCTGTAATGGACTGGAAAAAGGAAAGAAAAACATACAAGTAAAAATATTTGAAATGAAAAAAAAGGATATACTGTGAAAATTTTATGCCAATAAATATATATGAAAAACATACAAAATGAAAGTATTTCCTAAAAGGGACAAGAACACTGAAGGTAATTTTGAAGAGAAGGGAAGGAGAGGTAGAAGTTTTCACTTAGTCAGATCTTAATATAAAATTATAGTAATTAAAATTATGGTAAACATATAAGGCTTAAAAAATTAGTGAAACAGTATGGATATGAAAACTTCATCTATGTGACTAAACTAATTATTGGGAGAAAGTATGAACTGTTCACTAAATGGCCCTAGGGAATTGGTTACTCTCATGAATAAATCATGAAAATAGATTCCTTTTTTACAGCATAGCAAATATAAATTTGAAGTTGATTTAAGTACCAAATATAAAAAGCAAACTTTTGAGAACTTTTAGAATTATATACAGGAAAAAAACATTTTATGAAATTGGGGTAGGAAAGTTTTTACAAACAAGAAAGGAAAAACTACAAATCAGGGCTGAGCATGGTAGCGCATGCCTATAAGCAGCAGCCTAGGAAGCTGCGACCAGACCCAGGGATCGCCATTCGAGGCCCACCAGGGGCACATAGCAAGACCTAGTCCCAAAAAAATAGCTGGATGTGGTGGTATGTGCCTGTAATCCCAGCTACCTGGGAAGCTGAGGCTGGGGATCTCTTGAGTCTGTGGTACCCCCAGGCAACGTGAGCCTGCGGTTCCACAGGCAAAAATAGCAAAACCTAGTCTCAAAAAAAAAAACACCACAAATCATTAAGGGAAAGATTAACATTTCAGCTCAATATGTCACCCAGCAAAGGATTAGATTCAACAAATTCTTTCTATTTTGAAACAATAGAAAAATAGACAGGAAGATAAAGATAGTTTCTGGAAGAGAAATAGAAAATTATTCCAGAGGAGGAAAAGTTGAAAATGTTGTACATCTTCATCTAACAAAATAATAAGAAAATAAAGTAACATTTATATTTACCTGTTTATATTATCATGAGTTGGTTAGGATTGGAACAGTGAGTTAAAAGTACATTTCTGTAGCTACTTTGGTGGGTAATTTGGTAATATCCAGAAAAGTTGAAAGTAACTCATAACCATGAGTATAATTCTATATCTGTGTGTGTATTATATATTCCTTGTTTACCCATGTTCCCAGAAACACCTTTGTAATCACAAAGGAAACTATAGTACCAATTTAAATGTACTTTAGCAGGAAATCAAAAATATAATTTTCCATAGTTTTATACCCTGACATATTTTTTATACTTCATATGGATGAACTAGATTCAACTGTCAAATGACTATTCCTTTATCCTGGTTTAATGTTTGTGGTAGATGTTAATATTATTCACCAAATGTTCCTTTCTTATACTGGTCACACACAAGACCAATTTCCAACCTACCTCCTTTGAAATTATGTGACTTGCCTTAGTTTAAAAAATCTAAGCAAAGTGATGTGTTACTCTTAGGGATGAGTTTTAAGAGCCAGTGCCCAACTTACTCTGTTCTCACTGCTGCTATAATTGAGGAAGCATGTACCAATTCAAAGCCTGTCATTCCAGTCTCTGAGTGACAGTGACAAAGCTACTTTGCTTATTATCACTGAATATATAGGATGAGCAAAAAATCCACTGGAGGAATGGAAGCTGTCTATTACTGCAGAATAGAATAAGTTATCTACAGTATTATTTTATGTCTTGGCTCAATTTGCTGTGCATTTTGTGCCACTTCCTTATGTTCTTTCTTCCAAATCACAGAATCCTTCCCCTTTTCATGGGTTAGCGGTACCATGACTTAGCTGATAAATATAGCCTTTCAGCTGTGTCTTTCTCCAAAGTCATGGGAAATATCTAAGCCCCTTCTCTGCCAAGAAACTGTTCTCGCAGGTTACTTCTCTTGTGTTTTTATTTTTAGTTTTGGAGCTAAGTTTCGTAGACATGAATTCATCACCAGAAAATCTTTCTTCTCTCCCTTCCACCTTCCCTTCATTTCTTCCTTATCTGTGAATAGCTTTCTTCACTTGCAGAGAACAAAGCAGTTAGTGAAGGTGTGTGAAACAAGGCCTCAAATACAGGTATACCCAACTTTGAAAGAGAAATACATTTCTAAGAAGACACATGAGATTATTTGCTCCACATCATTAAAAGTTAAGAATGTTTTGACCTGGTGGCAGAACTGCTCACCACTCCCTTTTCAGAGAGCATAATGTACTGAAAAGTACTGTACAAAGCTAATGAGAAATTATCTTTCTTCCAATCTGTTTAAATTCTATAAGTAAGCTGCAAATCTGGAATATAAGTAATTAGGGTTAATTATAGATTTGGGATAAATAGCTTTAATGTCTGAAGAAAACTCAAAATGTTAGTAAGTGCACAGAAAAGTTCCCAGAGGACTTAAAAGACCCTGAACTTTTATCTTCCACCTTCATTGTTTAGACAGCCTGCATCATTTTCAGGCAGATAGCATTTATGGAAGGCCTTGACTCTAATAAATGAAGAGGTTGGTATGGGCTGGAAGTATAGGGAGAGTCTCAGAGTCAAAACAGAGCTGGTGTTTGCACCAGCAACAAGGAGAGGAGTTATTTATTGAAATACACAAAGCAAAAAACAATAAACAAAAAAGGAGACAATCGTGTATAAAGGCAGTCGTATATTCTAAAAAGAAGTTGATGCTGTGTCTTGGTCACTCTCCTGCATTATAAATTCTGTAATACTGAAGCTGTACATGTCATTATTCTTTAACAAATGTAAGTGTAGTAAACACATAGTTTAGAAAATACTAGTAAAAACAAGTTCTTTTGTGTCCCTTACCTAGTTTAGGAACAAAATAAAACCAATTTTTTTAAAAACCCTTTATTTCATGAAAAGGAAATCAATCACTATTGAACCCATTAATGATGGGATCCCTCTAAGATCTCTTCTTCCCTGACTCCCAAATATATTATCCTAAATTTTATGTAGTTCCCTGGATGTCCTTTTTAGCTTAAATTCATATATGTATCCCTAAACAAAGTATGTTTTTAGTTTTGCCTTTTTAAATACATTGTAGAAATGAACTCATGTTCTTGTTATTCTCTGTGCCTTGCTTTTTTCACTCAACATTGGTTTTTTCACTCATTCATTTTTATATAGCTTTAGTTCATTAATCTCAATTAATGAACTCAATTGTTATGTGTTTGTAATTGCTGTGTATATATAATGATCTCAATTATTATACATTTTTCACTGTATATTTTGCAATATATTTATCTATTCTATATTTTATGCCATGTCATGTTTCTCTATAATAATATACTTCATAGTTAATTGGTACATGTCGCTTGTTTTGTTCCAGTCTTAATTCAGCTTTTTTTGTAAGACTCTTTGACTTGAAAAATGTGTTCATATCTTGATATAATCATGATGTTCTCCTTCACTTTTCATTGTTGATTTGAAATAGTAACTCATTTTGTTCAAAGCACACTATCAATATATATTTGCTTCTCTTATCTTGATGTTGAATCTTATGTTGGGTTCACAGTTCCCATGGAGAATGTTGCAACAATTGCTGATTGTGCCAGTGTGATTGAAGGAGTCAGTCGGAGCCGAAATGCCTTGCTGAATGGGGACACAAAGAATTATGATTGGGATTCTGGCTATACATGTCATCAGCTAGGAAGTGGCGCGATTGTGGTTCAACTGGCACAACCATACATGATTGGGTCAATACGGTAAGAAGATGCCTTTTTGTTTAAAAATGAAAGACATATGCATATTGCATTTTGGTAGTGATGACACCAAATACCAGTGTCAGCAAAGACTTCTTTGTTCTTTGTTGTAAGTATCGAAGGGTATGGAATGGAGAGGACAGGGAAATACTGAGTACTTGCCTGGATTTTCTGGTGGTGATATGTAACAAAATTAGACTTATGGAGGGACTAGATAGGGGCCTCTCCCCTCTCTTGAGTTCATTATTAGCTCCTTCTCAGGTCTTATTTTGTGTCGGATAATCTCAAAGGAGATTATATGGGATACATCTGAGTGATATGGGTCTGGATATGAGACCTAGTTCTAAGAGATCTCCATGATGACCTTTGTGTCTGGGGTTCTTGCGGTTGTTTTCATTTTGTTTTAAGATGGAAACTTTAACCCAATATTGCTTGATTTATAGCATAATAGAATTTTAAAATGTGAGGCTAATGATATCTCCCAGAGGATATACTTTCCATTCATGGAGCCATCAGGGTCTTCATTAGTCTTTTTTTTTTTTTAGGGTCCTAAGAAATTTTCTGAACAAAGACTACTGTTTATAGGTATTTGTGGGTAGTTGTTTGCTTTTTAATATTGGATATTTCACATTATCTATCTTATCCTGGCAGGGATAGAGTTGGTAGCAGGACATAGCTGCCTTCCCCCTATTATGCTCTCTGTTTTTATTTTAAAGTCAGTATGCATTAAAAGAGAAATAGCAAAAAACATAAGATAGTAAAACTGTAGTAGACAAAAACTTATCGTTCAGGCTAATAACCAGAGCAGTTAATGCCACTGACTGGTCCCCCAGGGCATCCTGACAACTGATGCTGGACTTCTTGGAGAATTTACACTGTGGATTTCTCCATTTAAATTGTTGACCCCTTTTCATAAAGGGCTACTTACAGGCTGAGTACCACAGGCAGCAAAACACAGAGAAAGCTTGAGTTCATACTGGCAGGCTAGACAACTCATTTGTGTTTAAGAAGGGAAGGAGACAAACCACATCCAGTGGGACAAGTTATCAGTGCAAATAAACTTCTGCCAGAGACCAAACAACCCCTTCCTTCCTATTTTTCTCTGCTGCATGCATTAATTGAGCTAGTCGTAAGTCATCTATTTAATAAGTCACTCTATAGAGTTTTTGTTATGGATGGTGTGAAACCTATCTGAGTATTTCCCACTGCACTTTACCCTCTTTTCCCTTTTTACTTTAAAATATGGAGAACAGTTGTCCTTCTCTTGTCTTCTGATACTCCTGATAGTCTCCACAATTTCTTTAAGATTACCAGTCGTGTCTCTGAGATTACATCTGCAATTTCTTTCAGCAGGCTTGGGGTGTAACTCATCTGAGCCAGGAGACTTGAAATCATTTAAATTGACTAGATACTCTCTTTCACTTCACCTATTTGGGGCTTCAATTTTCTCTTTATTATGTTTGTTCTGCCATTTCTAATTTGAAGACCAGTTTTCTTGCCGATGAAGATGGACACAAACTGGCAGTTTAGTAGTTCTGCCCACTCTCTTTTAATGTGCTCTGTATTCTGTCTACTTACCAGTATCCCTCCTACACACCCACCACCATCAAGCAATGTTTAACTTGCATCTCAAACCAGTTTATCATAAATGCTATTTATTATCTCACATCATGATTACCTCAGCTCATTCAAACATACCACCCATCTATCCATCCACTGAGCCCAAAACTTGGGAACCTCCCCAAACTTCTCTCTCACATTACCTGTCCCTGCTTCATCAGGTTTGCTGTAAAGTTCTGCCAATACCTCTCCTATGTATGCCACAAATACTTTTCCTGTTCTGCATCCCCATTGCTCACCCTAGCTTAGGCACTCTTCTCCCCCAGCCTTCCAGACTTCCATCTGCCCTTTCTGCCCTCCTGTCTCCATTTTCTACACTGTTAACCATAACACTGATGTGGTCATACCCCTCCCCAAGAGGATTCATAGTTACTCTTTGCCTTTAGGGAAAAGTTGAGATAAAGACATTTAAGAACAACATGATTTGCTTCAGTCTGTACACCCTTGTCTTTTGCTTCTCTAGCCTCTACATCTACCCAGCTCAGTTTCCTTATTACTTGCAGGTTTGCAGATTATCACCACTCTCTTACCTTCGCTCTTTGAACAAGTTGTTCCATTATGTGTGATTCTCACTACCTTATCATCATCCCCGTTTTACTGAACTCTTATTCCCCCTTCAAGATTTCACCCTTTGGGGAATGATTCCTTAACCTTCCATCATCTTCTGGGCTGAATTGCTCACCCCTTTACATACTGTATGTAATTCCTGTTGGAGCATTTATCATATTTATATTACTCGCTCCCTCCTCCAGCCTTACTTATATATAAAATCTATAGCAACTCAGAATAACCATCCCTTGATAGACTGAATGTGCAGATGAGATAGTCTGTCAAGAGAGAATGAGAAATTATTCAGGTAAAGTAGGTGATCTAGAGTTTTAGATCCAGCAGGGACCTCATAAGGTCGTTACCAAGGTAACAACTCAGAGAGAGACAGTCTCTTCATGTGACAAGACCACATTGGCCTCTAGCTCTGTGCCTAAAGAATTATCAGTGTTGAATCTAACTCTAGAAAAAAGATGCCATTGGGCTTAAAGTGAGAGGTATCAGTACCCATTTGTTTATCTTTAAATGTAGAATGAAAATGGCTCCCCCAAACAACTTCTCTTTTCCTGACTCCAAGGGAAAATGATGAGCATGAGTACAACCAAAGGCAGAATTGTGTCTTAGCACAGTGTGAGGTCTCCAAGTTCTTTAAGCCCAGCTATTGTTTTTGCAATGAGAAAATCCATGCAATTGAAGCCCTGTATAACTGGCTGAACACTCAAAGAGACACGTCTCTGTGAAACTAACATTATGTTGTCAGGGACTGAATTTGCCTCTTCTGTGACATTATTAAGAAAAAAGAAAGGGTTTTCTTAACCACCAATGCCTATGGATGATGCTGAATATCTTGGCAGCTGTGGTTAACAGCAGCTGATGTGCTCAGATAGACATTTATTGATAGAGAACTAGATCAGTGGCACTTATTCATGGGGTTGGGTAATTGACCAATGACAGATTTATTAGTCAGTGACATTTGACCCACAACTCCTATTGCTTATGATGGCTGACTTGCTTTCCTAGTCACTGTCCAAAGAAGCCCAGTGATTCTGAATCAACACCTAGGAGAATCTCACAGAACTGGGTGTCTGATAACTTTCCCCATATATGAGGTGCAGGTGTTTGGGCAGTCCTGAAAATTCTCTAGGGTGGGAAGGAGGCAGTCATAGTACATTGACATTAAAACTTTGTTTTTTTTCGTAGACAGTAAACTACAAAGGCAAAAATCTCAAACATAAATTATCTTGAACACTGTATTCTTTATTCCTAAGAGAGGACATAATTATTTTATGGATCCAGATTTCTTTTGTTCTAATCACAGAAGCCCTTTCTTCCTTTCCTGGGAGTTTAAGCAGTCGGGTAGACAGCAGAGCCTTTCTTCTTGATAAACAACACTTTCACCTACCCAGTTTAATGGATCCTCTTCCTGCTAGTGTGTGGAATACCAGTCTTGTGTGATACCTGAGAGAGACTAACCTTGATACATGGTATCTGATCATCTCTCCCGCAGAACTTCATCTGATATTTAGAGCCTGATAGTTCAGAACAATTTATTCAACAGACCTTTTTACATGTACTAAGCACTATGGAGATCTGGCATTAAAGAAAAACAACAAAAATATTGCTGATGTGGGGGGCGGAGCTTCAACAGTATGTGACAATATGTCAGATATTTAGGGGTGCTGTGGAGTAGTCAGGAAGAAGGACTTGGAGCTGGAGAGAGCATTGTTCCCTGCTGGTCAGGGAAGGCATCACTATGCAGAGACTGGGGTCTGGGGAAGAGCAACAAAACTCTTGGGTGTCTAGGGGTGAACATCACAGAGACAATGCCAAGGCCTGAGGAACGAGCATGTCTAAAAGTTTGCAGGAACAACGAAGAGGCCAGTGTGGTTAGAGCAGAGAAAGAAACAGAAGAGGGAGAGGTGACAGCCTGAGATGTTCTGTTGCTGTGTCTGTATTGAGTCACCAACCCTCAGAACTGTTCCTCCGATCCATGCCAGTGTTTCATTAGTGTTAGAGAGGATAAACTTTTTACTGAGGTGATGTGAGGCAGGGTGGAGTGGGGGTTGGGAGTGGGGGGGTCTATATGCCTTTAGAAGCATTCTTTGCTCCTGAGCTGCCTCTACCCACCCAGATCTTGGGGTAAAAATAGCAGGAGGCAATCAGTTCTATAGGAATTTCCCTCCTCCCCCAAGTCTTTCGTAATTCTTTCTCTTTCCTATAAGCCCTAGCACGTAGTGTAACTGGGAAATATGGGAGTTTGTGTTTGTTGTTGCTAGCTTTACAGACACAGCAAAGTTACTCCTTTTATTGCAGAAGAAAAGGGAGAAATTATGTGGAATGTACCTTAAAAGTAGGTAATTGAGAAGTAATTGTATCATTTTCATGCCATTTTAAAAACATTAAATTTTAAATAACAGGAAATCCTCAGAGACCTGACCACATAAAAAGACCAGGGTAGAGTCATAATAACTAACCAAATCTACCTAATGTCTTAGTTTATAGTCCCTCTGTCACCTTGCTTTAAGACTTACTATCTTTCTACTTGCTAATCATGATATCCTTTTAAGTGTTTTCAGGTTAGTGCGAGAAATCACATATGCTAGGCATTAAGTACGCCTATCACCTAGTCTTTTTCAACTAGTAAATGACAGCACTTTGTTGAAACCTTAATTATAAGATAGTCAATTAAATTAACAATTTTCCCATTAGCTAGAAAATGATGGTTTTGTAATTGATATGTGCAGTACTGTAAGTCAAATACCCATAACGCTTTAACAAACCTAATTCTAAGTGAGTAGGCTGTCCAAAGATGAAGCAGCATGCAGGATGCTGCTAAATAAACCCATAGTCTCTCTGGGTGTTGTGAGAATTAAGAAGTTAATGACACAAAAATATTTTGAGTTCCTTAGTTGGAAAATATTATTTGAATATAATATATTAGGTAAAATGCATCTGATCCAAATTATGTTATTGATGTGCATTCACAATCCCTTTAATCTGGGAGATGAGGCTCTTTATTTTGCAATAGGGGGAAAATCATTTCTACCACTTATGAAGTTACTCTGGCACAGAATGTTTGAATTATAAACCAGTTTGTTTTACATTACTAAACATAGATAAAAACAAAACAATAGCAACTTGGCCCTAAAAAAAAAAAATGGTAGCTATGCCACTGTGGTCATTATTTATCCTGGCAGATTTTTCTTTACTGTGAGCTGTCAAGTCCATGCAGACTCAGCTGCCCCTTCACTGTTGTGTGGCCACAACCTACTCTAGATTATCTATTTGGTTTGTAAATGATTAAATTCCTTTTTGGCTGTTTTTTCCTCTTTCCTGCTGTTCACCACCCTGCCAGAATATTGCTCATCTAGTTAGTTCCTTCCCAAAGACTAGGCACAGAAACCAAACAGGGAAAGGGAACATGAACCATTCAATTTTGTTTCTTATTTAACAGCTCCAAATGAAGGTCTAGTCAATAAGGGTGGGGAGAGGAATTAAAGTTAATGACTCAAGTGATGTTTTGTAATTATTTGATTGTTTTCTGCATCTGTGCTGCCCTTAGTCTCTCATAGGGCTGCAGATATCCTCAAGTTGAAAATAATGATTTTGTAGTATTGAGATGGACTTGGGTTTTGCAGTGATTTCTGAGTGCCTAGTAGTGTACTCTGTGCTGTGAGGACTCAATAAACACTCATTGACTGAACTGACAACGTGGTATGTTAGTACAGCTACAGGGAGTTCTATCTATCAACTAAATTGGACATCATATTTGCTCAGTGTATCTGATCTAAGTGTATGTGAGGAAACTGCTAAAGATTCCACATCTCTGGCAAATGACTGAGATTAAGCTCTGGAGTTAGGCACTGACATTAGCACAGGTACCAGCGCCTGCCTCACAGGTTCCATGCCGTTTCCAATTCATTCTGCGTGAGTGCTGCCCAGACAGGCAGTCCATCTATTTATATTAGCACAACCTTCTTTGCTTTGCAACTGGAGAGCTAGAAATTTCCTTTTTGTAGTCTAACAAATACAACAGACATTTAAATATATGACTCATTAGTCTTGGATGAAGACTGCCTATAATTTTAGTCCAAACTGGAAGATGTTTGATAAAATTTGCCCCATATCAGTCTGCTGAATGTCATTTGTCACAGCCCTGAACCAAGGAATTCTTCCTTGTCCCCTCTCACCCATGATTTATTTATCCAGCGTTGTTTCTCTCTCAGCTTATCTGCATCATACTAAAGTCTTCTTTTATCACCTCAGACCTCAGAACTCTGGTTCCTAGAAAAATTGTTGAATACCAAATTGTATCTGTAGTTCCCAGTAGAGGTGGAGATTGAACTGTGGGAGTGCTTAAGGGACCAGAAATCCTGGAGCCTGGAAACAAATAGTGAGTTTGGGGACATGGTAAATACGCTTCCACCAGATTCCTCCTAGAGGTATTTCAAGACCAGAAAGTATTGCTATGGCAACTAAATTGCCTGTTAAAAATACCAGAGGGGCGCTAAAATTCAGATGTTCTTTGGAAAAGCAGGAAAGGTTAAATGTCAACAACAAAAAAAGTGTGTGTGTATTTGTGTATTTGATTTACCACAGATGTCAACCATTTATCTCTCTTGAGTGATTAGAGAACTTGACAACTAGTCATCATAAAATATAGCTGGATACATGAAAAGAAAAATCCTTTTAGTTTTCAAAGATTGACCCATCAAGAAGACATTTTACAGAGAATATCAGCCCCATTTGAACTAGTATTTCACTCACAAATATATGTTTAGTTATTATCGAGAATCATTAAGACAACTTGAAAATAAATACTCACTTCAATAGTGCTTTAAATAATCACTTGGAAAACCAGACTCATTCACTTTGGAAGATCAAATAAATGAAGAGCATCAGCCTATTCCTTCTGTGGTTTTGCTTGGGTGGATGTCTTATATGCACTGTTACTCCCAGGAGACTAAACAGGGTCATAGAAATGTCACTGTTCTCAGAAACCTAGGACTTTAAGCAGAGTGACCAAAATCTCTATAAATTTAGTACATCACATTGTTTGAATTCATCTGTAGTATGAAGTGAATAAATCTATTCTGAAAACTTATGAAGAGTCACAGACATTTAAGGTTAGTTCTTGAATTAATCCAAAAGCAGTGATCTACCCAGCATTACAGTACTTCTCTCTCACCCTCCTCCATTTTGCTTCTCCCACCTCCCTGTCCCTGGTAGCCACAGAGGCATTTAACCAAAAAGTTCCTGTGTCTGGTTAACAAGCAGAAGCACTGAGATCAAAGAAAAGTCTTCCTCCCTTCTTGCCTCCTCTCTCCACCTCCAGACTGTATCCTTCTCAAAAAAAAAAAAAAATGATGAAGATGGCAGACTTGTTGGTGCCCCTCAAGAACTCTTTTCAGTAACTTTCCTGGATGCTTAGGGACTTAGCTAAGGATCCTTTTTTTCCCCCTGCAACCGTTTTGCCTCTTTGAACAGTTTATCAGATTCTGTATGAAGGGTATTGGTTACATAGATAAATGCAGAGTATGCTTTTATTTTGCTCTGGGTTTTCTCCTCTTACGTCCCTGTGATCTAATGTGAAGTATCTGCTTTCTTCTTTTATCTTATGATGTCTGAAACTATGTTCCTCAAATTAGGGTATTACCAGCCTTCCCATACTATGCTTTTACTGCAACCAAACACCAGTCAAGATTGTTTAGCTTTAACACAGTTTAAAGTTTAGAAAAGGCTAATGGTCCCTGTCCTTCACAGTAGCTCAGGAACCTGGGCTGCTTCATGGAAAAGATGAAGAAACCAAAGTATAACTTGAGTTTCTTCTCTTGAATGATGGCAGTGCAACCAGCACCAAAACTGTAGCTGAGAAAATTCCAGTGTATTGGTGATCCTACAGAGCCTTCTGTGGCCTTAAACAGAAAATAAGACTAGACAGGACATCTTCTGGTTCAGCTCATGCTCATTTCTTATGGATGTGAATTATAAAAATGTTGATTAAATGTGTGGCTAAGACTTGACTTTTTTATATTCTTATTACTTTCACCACTCAGTGCCTTCAAAGGAGCTTAGAGATGGATTGTATTTGGTTGCAAGTAGCAAAGAATCTGATTAATAAAGACTTTTTAAATATTTCAAAGTTGTTTTTGTTTTGTTCTGGTCTCACATAATAAAAAGTTCAGAGAGTTCTTCAAATTTCTTGGGGTTTCCACAGGATTTTTTTGCCTTGAAAAAATAAGGCAGCCCCTAGGCTTTACCTGCTCTGTCTTTGTTTAGGCTGCATAAAGAAGAGCAGAGGGGTGAAAGGGAAAAGAAAACCAGCTAACCACGTGTCTTAATAACTTTTGTTATTAAAGTCAACTTGATTTGAAGTGCTACCTAGCAGTAACTAGGTGGCACTATGCCACACGGTCAACCAGGGCAGGGTTGGAAAAGCTGAGGGTCATGGTAGGGGCTGACTGGTCCAGTCAGCAACTCGACTGCCAATCCCTAAGGTCAGCTTTCCATTTCACATCTCCTTTACAGTTTTTATACTTCTCCATACCTCATGTTCTCTTTCCTCTTTAAGGTAGGTTTATTGATACAGAACTTGTGAACCATTTACCCATTTGAAGTATACAATTCAGTAGAATTTTTCTTTTTTCTACTCATTTTTTAAAGATACCCTTTAAGCCCACCGAATGTGTTCAAAATAGTAAATATAATAATTTTGTTTTTGTTTTTCTAAGCTTCAAAAATGTTCTGTAAAGAAAAAGCTGATATCTATATATATTGGGGAATTCTGAACCAAAATGAGAAGAATTACTGACTGTATATATATATATGATTTCTTATTTATAAAATTTATTTCTTGAAAATACAGAGTTTCCACTGAAGACTATTACGTCACATTTTATTTAGTGATTTTCTGTAACTGGTCTTCATTTTACTACCGCAGTCATAATGGATACACCTAATGAAATTTGGAAGACTGGGCAAGATCCCAAGTATCTTCTGATTGATCCAAAGGAAAATAAATTTTACTTGGTGTGATTTTACTGTAGTTAAGTATATTTTGTCATATCTGAATTTTTGTTAAATTTCATAGTTCATATGCAATCTGTTAGTCAGACTTACTTTATCAACCAAAATATCTTTCACTACTAACCAGGTTAAAGAAAGTTGAATTTTCTTATGTACATATACAATTCTCATATCAAAAATTTCACAGCATATCCATTTTATTTTGTAGTGCCAAATTAATTATGTCAACACTTCTGCAAGAAATAACACTTTTAGTCTTTAAGGTCTAGAATTGAAACAGTCATATCCATCCACTCTTGAATGAGGTGATACATTAACAGACCTATGACTTTCAAAGGGGATATTGGGCAGTGACTGTTATATTACCTCCAGTTCTAAGTTCTTGTTATAAACTTCTTTCTGAAAGTCCTTGAAATTTGGTGTTTTTTTTTCTCGGGATTAAGTGAGTGTTTCTAGTTCTTGGAACATTTGAAACAAGACGTGTAGTCAGTGAGAGGATGGTTATAGAGATACCACTGATCTTGGGAAAAGAAATTTCAAGTCTCTCTGTTTCTTTCCACCCTCTATTTATTTGTGTCTACCCTACCCCTTCCTTCTCTATCTTTTCACAACCCTGGTAAGGTTGCTTGCTGAGCCCCAGAACAGCACGGTGCCAGCTGCAGGGACAATGATCCTAAGGGTTGATCCTTACTTAAACTGTAGTAGTAAAAATCCAGAGTAAATTTTGGGAATGGAAGAAGAGACAAAGCAGTTCCCTGGTTTGTTTTAGTTGAAATTATTCAGGCTTAACCAGCCTGGAGGTCCCGAACTCTTCATGACCTATACAATTTGGATTAGGGTTTTGGCCAAAAAAATTCCACTGGCAAGAAAGAGCCCCTTTGCTTCTCATTTGCTGAAACTTTTCTTGGCACATTCTTAGCTGAAGAAACTTGCTGTGTAGGATAATCTTATTCCTGAATCCCTTTGTTGTCCCCTGATGTTGAGTGTAAACCCTCATCAATTCTTTATCTTGCCCTTCTGTGTTCACTTTTTCCCCTAAATTTAAAAAAATAATAAAGTATCTATAATCTTTATTAGGAAATTCATAATAATAGTTCTTTAGAAATAGTTAAAAGATTCACTATGAAGAATTCTTTGAGAATTAGCAGTAAGCAGATAAATAATATATTGCTGATAATAGACTTCTTGGTAGAATAGAAAAGTGGCTATGTAGCGATTGTGTTCTCTCTATAGAGAGGTTTTAGCTGTGTGTGTTAAATGAATAAAAAGCTTTCATAGTGGTTAGAACTATTTGGGATGTACATGTTAAACAGAGTCATCCTGTAAAATCGGTTTCATTAAAGATTCCAAATGAGTAGTTCTGTTAAAATGCCAAGCACTGTGAGATTTTTATTGTTCTGTGGTCATGGACTGCCCTGGTCAGCAAGATGCTTTTTATAATCACAATAGACAGAGCTGGAGAGACTGTGACAGGATAGATCCATACAAATCCATTTTTTCCTGGTGACCAACAAACAATTCAACACAGTCTACCTAATTGGGTATGGTTTAACCTGTGCTGTCATCTTCCTCCATAACTGGGGCATTATTATTTTACTGCTGTCATACTAACTGTCTTATCAATGACTGTACACCTTTTGTGAATGTGTGTTATTCATTGACTTTAAACAGATCTATAACTTCTTCACCCTCAGCTACTAATCCCATGCTCTTTAGTGGGGCTGCTTGTGAAAGGTGTGGGGGTCAATGACTTTCCTTTTTGTGCATCCTCAGTTTGAGAATGCAATACCTGGGTACTTCATTTCTTGAGGGAATCTGGAGACTTTAGGAATGGCTTTCAGGTTTTAATTTCTAATTGGACCTTTTTTATTTTTGATACCATTTCCATTCTTTTTCTTTCACTTTTAGAAGAAATACCAGAAATTTGGGATGAAAGGCAAGCCAAGGATACCAGTACAGCTGACATAGTAACAAACATGAGATTAAGAACAAGGCAGAATCTAAAAGTTCCATGTGAAAATTGCTACATGAAAATCTATTGAAACATAACAGAAGGATTTGTGACATAGACTCTTCTAGGCTAAGTTCAACCTTCATTTAAATTTGACCTTTTTTTTTGGTGTTTTTTTTTTGTGTGTGTTTTTTTTTACATTGGTGCCGTAGCTCTTTACTGATCAATAAGCAGAAGCACAGCATTAGTTTTCTGTCTGTTCCTGGTGTCAGAAAACTTTCTCCATAGAGGACCAAGTTGTAGCTATTTATGTTTGGGTGGGTAAACCACAGTCTCTGTCACAACTACTGAGCTCAACTTAGTGGTTGAGCTATATTCGAAGAAAACTTCGTGAAAAGAACAAGCCTTGGCCATAGTTTGCCAACACCTAAGCTATTCAGCTCCTTTCCTCATTAATAAATCTTGGTAGACTAAAGCAAGAATTAGAGAAGTCCATTTGTCTTTTCAGTTTCAAACAGGGTGAGTAGTAATACCAGTAAGCTTGTTATTAAAAGATACCAGTATTAATATCAGTATTTATTTCAGAAAATAATATATAATACATACCCGAATCCAGTGGTTTTTCCTTCTGTGTTTTGTGGTGGCTAAGCCTTGGGAGCTGCCATAAGGAGGGATCCCTAGGAGCTGTAGCATCTGTGGCCTTAGCCCCAATTCCCACCTCAGTAGAGCAGGTCTACTTTCATCTGTTACTAATATTGAGAGTCCTCCATCATGTTGTTTATAAAAAGGGTTCTACTTCTAAAGCGTACTTTTTTAAAATACTGCTTTTGCAATTTTTTAACCATAGATACTTTATAAGAAACACTAAAGGATTTTTTTATCACTTTATAATTACAAGGAAAAATAAGATTAATAAAAAGGAACCACAAGTCATCTGAATTAAAGTCTGTGTCCTTTTCTTTCCCTGCCCATTTCACAGGTTACAGATCTGAGGGGTTACAGCTCTGAGGGGATAAGGTTACAAGATAGAGGCAGAGTTGGGGCTCCTGTCCCCCATCTGATGTCGCCGCTATTGGTTTTGCCATGTTACCTCAGAATGTCCTTGTTCCCATGGGAGTCAAGGCCCTTCTTGATCTAAACAGGCTGCAAAGAAAAAGAAAACTTAACCCAGAATGTCACAGAAGCTACATTATTTTCTTCTTCTCTGCACATGCTCCATCTTCTCTTGGGCTGTTAGGGGCTCTCAGAATCCTGAAAATCTCAAATTAAGATATAAACTGTGCTTATAGCCGCAGCAGTTCCAGCACCAGCCACGGGGGGCCGTTTCCAGGGATGTCTCCCACACACTAGAACCTAAGCACTGATAATCTCATGTGTGATGTTGACTGGCTGCCCTCATCAAGCCCCCTTCTGCTCCTCAGCATGAACCTCAGTGTTGATTCTTGAGGATTGAGTGTGAGAGTGGGAGTGTCCTGGACAACAGGAGCTCACCTCTCTGGGCATTGTTCCCGGCTGGCCTGTGAGAGGTCGTAATCTTTTCTGTCTGTGTTTTTCTGAATGTGAGATAAAGCATCACTACAGGAGGATGGTGTTTGTGTTTGTGTGTGTGTGCGTGCGCGCGCGCGCAAATGCATGCACATACACACATTCACTTGCACTGGGCGCCTCCACTGTGTAAGAACTGTGCTCTCAGGATGCCCAATCACATTTATCTCTCAAGATAAGAAAATAAAAAGGGGTTCAGTAGCTAGGGCTATAGGGCACAGGGGAGATAAATGTTTGTTCTTCTTGATGAGGAAGGATAAGCCAAATGAATAAAAGAAACAGTTTAATTTGCAGAGTGCAATACTCTAATGAAGCCTCATGCTGTGCTCGAGTCACAGTGGCAAGGTCTAGCTGCAGCAGGGCCTTAGACAGATGTCAGTGATTTATTCATCTCTGCCTCCTTCACTCAGATTTTCTCCTTTCAGCCATCCAATATCTGTCACCGAAAAACCAGTTTCTATACAGGAGTTTACTCTGGTAGCTTGCCTGGAATACATTTTGAAGGATTAGTGTACATGGCATGGAGACTGGCCCCTGTGCCCAGTGTACTCTGGTGAATATTCATGTCGCCACCTGAGAGGGTTACTTCTAAAAAGGCAGCTCGTGCAGAATACATTCTAAAGAGGGAGTGTTTTTCTCTTGTCTGACGATCCTTCAACCAAACGAAAGAGGGGGGGAGAAGCTACTCTGCAATTCTAGTGACTATTTTTGAGACAGAAACTGTATCTCATGTCTTCTTCACACTGGGGGGAACCAGGATCCCTCTCCATTCAAAACCTTTGTCTGGACCTCTGCATCCTGGGCAAATAGTCTAGGCTATTCCAGAAACAAAATGGTAACTGCCCGTTTAGCCTTTGGTCTTATAACCCACACCAGTTTGGTTTCATTACAGCTGTTTAGCAGTTAGCTTGGAGTTATTAATGTTCAGCTGAAAATGTTTGAATTAAAACTTATGATCCCAGCTTTGAAGACCTGGATCAAGAAAATCATACTGAGTGGCCAGTGATCAAAAGAATTCCTTTGAAAAACATAATTAGCCATTTTTCCCTTTAGCTGTTACAGAAAATGACATAAAATCTTGCTTTTTTTCTTGCTTCTTGCCATCCTTCAAAAGATTTATCATACAGTTACATGTTAAATTGATTAATTGTATTTTGTTTATAAGAACATATCATAGTTAAGGTTTTTACTTTTACATATTGGTGGAAAAGATGTTACTATTATTCTCATTAATGTTGTTTTTATTTTAATGGTATGCCATGTATCACATGGTGGATTATGATTTACCAGACATCTCATACTTCAAATAAAATAATCTTTGTTTTAATTTTATAGCCTCTACAACTTAATATAGTTTTGTTTTTCTCTTCTAGAAGGTAGTTGTTATCATGTGACAGCCTTTGCAGAATTCTGTGAAGGAAGCTCATTTGAGAAGGGACTTAAGTATGGGGGGGGTAGGGGAGAGAACATTTCATTATACAGGTCCTAACAGGATCAATAGGAGATTTGGAAATGCTACTGGAGGAAGGCAATAACTTTGTAGTGAGAGCACCTGAAGGGGAAATAAGCAGCAGCCAGCACAGTAGGTACAGCTGGAGGAGGAGGAGGAGCTAAGTGTGATGGGCAGGTGTTTTAAAATTATTTTCAGTAAGAGTCCAGGACATTGTAGATTGTGCCTCTTGGGGAAAATAAGATGACTCAAAGCCAGAGCAAAGGTTGAAACCCAGATCTGATTCCAGTGGAAAGTTCAGGCTGATAAGAACAAGAGAAAAAGGTAGGGAAAGAGTACTGGCCATGCTCAGAAAAACCAGAGAAGAGATTGGGTGAGAAGACAAAGAAGGAGATAATATGAGTGAATAAAAAGAGTTTTGCCTTGTAGTTCATCCCTGCTGGAATGTTCTCTCACCTGTAATATTCAGTGTCCAGCCTTCCCACCTTGTTTCGCCCTTCCGTTTTCTCCCTTTATCACTAGATAGAGAGAATACAAAGATCTGCCTGTGGCTAAATTGTGAGTTCTCCCACAGATACAGATTCCTATGAAAACTTGACCCAAGGGAATAGAAAGGAACTGTGGAGCTTATTAAATTTCTACATGGGCACATATTGGCATGTGATCAGAGGGAGGGGCAGGAGACTAAGCTCAAGAGATGAAATAGCAGTCAGAACTGATACATTTCATAAATTATCTCTGAAGTGAAAGTCTCCAAAATGGTGTGAGGGGGAGGTGGGGGTGGTAAACTGGGAATGTTTTCAGACAGAAATATAATTCAGTCTATGGAGCATTAAAAAATGCTTATACTAGGATGAGCTCCCTGGGTTTTGTGGGAAGGGTGATTTACCTGTAGTTCCTTGTCTTCTTTCCATCATTCTCTCTTTCCTGCTCCCCATGTTCAGTTCAGCTCAGTAAAGCTTATGATCTAGAAGTTGTGGTTCTGGGGATCATAAAGACCAAGACCATTAGCCGAACGGTCTCTATGCTCTGAAATCATAGTCCGAGTGGTTCCTCCTGATTGGACTTGGTCCTGAAGCTGAAAGGGGGGAGGGGGGGGTCGCTGGATGGTGTTTTGGAGGAAACTCAGATCCAGGTGACTTTACTCCCTTACTTATTAGTTGAAGGCTCACATTGAGGTCATTTTAGTTCATAGGAGGCACAAATATAAGTAGAGATTGAAGAAGTAAAATCCTGCACTCATCTGTTACTTACTATACTCTGGGCTCAGTAACATGCCTGTCCTGCCTTTTCACCCTCCTTGTAAAGTCATTGAATTGGGGACAGGGAACAGAACAGCTCACACAAATGTACACCACCTTCAACTGTTGAGGAAAGAAACTGTTTCTGGCCTTTTAAAATCACTACAGCCCTTAATAGCCTTTTTAGCAAATGAAGTTGAAAGTGGACTGGACTTGATACCTAGGGAGCAAAGCCCTCTGGTCTGGGGCAGGACCTCTCCATTTCTACCTCTTGCAAGTTCTTTTCCCAGCCTGCTGGAAAACCAAATCTGGTCCATCTCACTGATTGTGTATGAGTGTCATGATGAGGAAGCTGCTGAGATCAAGGAAGATTGCCTTGCTGCAGAGAGAGAAATTGATGATGCCAAATTTAAACACAGGCAAAGATCTGTGAGTGCTGTGTGCCTGCTTAGTGTGTCACTGTCAGAAAGGTCTGTAGCATAATGAGACTATACCTTTTAAAATATAACAAGACCATTTGAAATGGTTCCCAATATTTTTGATGCCAACGTCTTGCATAGGGAAGGGGCTCTTTTAGAAAGAGTCACCTTGAAAAATAGAAGAAAACTGCTTTTCTTCTCATGGGCTGTTTGTCCCAGTAAAAATCTTCTCATTTATTCACACTGAAAGCATGAAATGAAAAGAATTTCCATCAAATTGAACTATGTATAGTTCAGTATAAAACCTAGACCATATGCCTAGGCCAAAACTTATTAATAAAGTGTTTGCCAAGTGGCAGATTAATTTGTAAAAGATTGCTTGGGCAGTGTTTAGCTCATGTACGAAAATTAACCAAGTAACTTAGGAAAATAGATTTGCATTAAAAGCAGGAAATGTGCTGATTATAAATTGTTTTTCCCCCAAATGTGATAATATATGCAAAAACATTTTGAAGCTGGTGAAGCCTGTGTGAATGTGAGGTGGGATTATGATGAGTTTTTCACCATCATTCCACCCTTAGTAAATACTGAGTTATGAGACTGCAGCCATACTACCTGGTCGTGTGGCATTATGTTTTATGTTACTACCTGAAACTTGAAATTCAAACCAAATCACCCCAAGAAGTAAAATAATGTCCTCAACTAGCTATATAGAAGTTGGCATTTTTGTATCCTTTCAAAGTTTTGTCCCATTCAACTGGCCACAGAGCCGTATCCTGCCAGCATGTTCACCACTGACTTTTATGTACATTTGTGTCACTTGCCTTGATTATACTGTGAAGGATGGAAGATTTCATGGGTGGGAGAGCCCCTGCACTTATTTCCCCCTCAATAAATGAGCCCAAGTGTACATTTTGCATTCTTCTCACTGTTTTTTATTCTGCAGCTTTGGTGACTAAATACAGAAACTATAAATGCCATACAACCAAGAACTTGCACTTGCCTTTTCCCTGGCCAACTGCAAGAGAATATTGTCAGCCAGTGCCATTATTTCTTCCTCTCTTAGAGAATTTACACTGCCTGTTCCAGATGTAAGAGAATCAGCAATCTCAGGTCATACAGAGATGCTCTGATGTCCTCTAACATGTTTCCCAAGATCCTGTACCATCTGGTGAGCAGTCTGTTTCCCTCCTCCTGTGTTAGAAAAAGGCTGGTGTTCGCCTTTGCCATAAAAGGTTGTGGCCCACACAGAGGCAGAACCCCCATGGGGGCAGCTCCTCAGGAGTTCTTTTGTCCAGAATCTGCAAGGCAGCTAGCTGCCTCATCCTCTCCACACACTTCTGATAAAACACTGTTACTTGGATCCAGTCTCCTACTGTGAGTCTCATTTGGGGCTTGCAGTTTCCACAGCTCTTCTCAGCTTGACCCTGCCCCCCATCTGAGGAAGAAACTACATAACTGCAACCTGGGACAGTCAATGGTATGATCCTTTTCATCTTTAGGGAAATCCTAGTTTCTCACCAGTCAAGTTGTTACTCCAAAGTTGTAGACTCCCTCTTGCCTCTCAGCATCAGAGATTAGAATGGAGCTTCTAACATCGTGTTTTGTCTTTCTGCTCCTCGTTTGAAAGAGCAAAAACTGGACTCTTCTGAATGAGGTGAAGTTCTTATATTTCCCTTTGTGGCAACTTTTTCCTTTCTCACTCACCTTCATGTGTTTTTATTGCATGTGTTCTTTGCTTCATGACTTTCAGACCCTCTTTATTCTGAACTTTAGTCAGCCTTACTTAACTCCTCAGCAGCCTTGAAGTGGTAAATACTCTTACTGGCCCTTCATTTCATGAGCCTGCAATGTATCCTCCTTGTCACTGCTTTCTTCTTTTTTGCTACTGAATATAGTTATAAATTACACTGATTCCCCAACTTGCCAGCCCCCCTCCCTCAGCTCAATTAACTCTCTAGAGCCTATCCCAAAGCCTCCTTACCTATCCACCCCACCCTATATTCCTGTCGCTCTCAGCTTCCCCAAGGACTCTCTATTCATAATTGCAGGGAACATGTGAAAAAAAATTAAACTTCTTTATTATCCCTGTTTCTCACCTCCTTGTCCCTCCCATTCGTCAGCTCCTCATCTTTGTGAATCTCATCAGCAGCTCATTAACTCTTCATTGGACATCTTTTCCATCTCATGCTTCTGCTAGGAATTTATCTTAGATACTTTTATTTCCAAGTTGCAGAAACCAAGTAAAGATAGTTTAAGTCTTTATTAAAATGAATGAAGATTTCTCATGGAGGCCATGGTGAAACTCTGGTCCTTGTAGGGACTAAAATCAGATATTGGAATCCTTCCGGGAGCCCAAACACCTCTTTCTGGGCCACCCATCTATCTTCTTGGTTTTGCCACACAAATAACTTTCTTTGCTTCTTGTCCTTCTGATGAAAGAATATCACCCCAAATGCTTGCATTTTCGCCATCTTATTTAAAGTGAGCAGGACCAATTAAGCTAGAGTCTCATGTAATTCTAAATCTTTGAAAGAGGAAATTGGATAGGTGCAGTTGGGGTCTGCCTTGAACATAGTCAGGTCTGCAAACCATGTTCAGGACCCTTTTCACCTGTCTACCTCAAGGTTGGACCACAGTTCTCAAAAGAGAGGAGTTACTGTGTTGTGCGCAGCTATACCAAAACCCCTCTGCCACATACGCTATGGCAGAGAAACCTAAGTGTTCGAAGCAAAAGAGCCCTTAAAAACTATCAAACCTCAGACCTTTATTTTCACACAGGATGAAACGGAAGGACAAGTTAAGCAACTTGCCTAATGTCACTTAGTCATTCTCTGTAAATATTTGTTGAATTGTTGAGTGAAAATTAATATTTCTAAAGAACTTCACTTCTGAAAGTCTTTAACAAAGAACAGAATAACCTGTACAGTGTTTTTTCTTCTTTAGTGCATATTTTTGATATCAGAAGTATCTTTGATTTTGGGAAGAAGCTAGAATGAATTTGATACTGAATTATAATACTGCTAATATCCTGGCAGTTGCCCATCCTTTTGTTGTCTATTTTTACCCAAATGAGAAAATTCCCCACTTCCCCATGGAATCTCCCACAGATGTGACCAGGTAGAAACAGAACACACACTTACTTCTGTCTGAAGACACTAAGTGCAGTGGAGAAGCTGTTGGTCTCAACTGTGAAACCTTAGCCATTGTTCACAATGTGGCACAGAATTAATCCCTTAAGAAAGGAATGAAAAAAACTGCCATTCAGCACAACATAGTTTGTCATCGCATGCATAATGCAGACTTTCCAATTAGAATGCTACAATTTAGGAACTTTCTTCTCAGACTGATGAGAGAGCAATTATTTTAAAGAAGGGAAAACTCAGTCCACTGGGTTTGCCTCAAGTCACTTCTAACTCAAGCCTCAAAGATAAGAGTTTTGAAAACATATTTGCTATTGAATTTTATATCAAAACACCAGCAAGGAGAGCAATTAGTTGCTGTAAACTGAACCCCAGTAATCAATGGTATGCAGCCAGCCAGAGCATTTATGGAAGATGTAAGCAAAATCACATCTGCTAATCAATTTTTTTTAAAAGTCCAAGCACTTCGCTGCTTCTAAGGGAAACTACAGTAAGAATAGGGGAGGTGAGAGACAGCACTACTGGTTAGGTACAGGGGTTTGTAGCACCAGCTAAACACACAGACCCTATCTGCATTATTAGATGTTAGCCAGTGGCTGGCTTTATTCATCTTCTTTTTAAAATGGCTTCTGAAGTACCAGTGATGGTTTGTCAGTGTGGGGGGATGTTTTGGAAGCTCCCCTCCGGTAAAGTCAAAAGGAGAATGTCTGTCCAGGGCAAGTTTACATTCCCAGACAAAAATATCTCTATGTTGTAGCAGGTGAAAAACGAAAGACATAGTTAACAGATTTTGCCGCCTGGGAATGAAGTGAAGGGAGTTGGTGGACTTTTCAGTTGTACCTTATTAAAATAAAATTTCTCTCTGTGGGAAAAAAAAGGGAATCAGGCAGCTTTCCCTTTAGTGTCCTTAAGTTGTGCTTACTTTTTACAATTGAATCAACAAAGGGATTTTTATTCCTGGCTGAGTCTAAATTTCAAGTAAATAGGCATCCTGGCACATGAATTAGAATCCCTCTTAAAAACTCCAAAGGTGAGATAACCTGAAATCCATCAGCATCCCTTTTCCAGTCAGGAGTCACCACGACCCCACATTTTCAGTCCCTGGAGACTCTTAATAGAGAAATAGAGAGACGATGTTGCAGCCAGTATTTGCACTTGGCTGCTGTTCAGAAAAAAGAATTTAGGCCAGGAGAAATTACAGAGGTAAAGATCGATAGACTAGACTAATAAAAATTAATATCTTCAGCATGCAAACTCTGATAGGCAGTGTATTAATATCCTTTAAATATAGAGGACATTTTGTAAGTCATTAACAAAAGGATTAATATAAGTGGAAAATGAATAAACTGTTCAATGATAATAAAAAGATGAAAATTAATGAGTTATATTTCTTGTCAAATTGTCGGTGTTTTTAAAAATAATACACAATATTGGTTACAATGGACAGAAATGGGGCATTTATTATACACTGCTGATAGTGTGAGTATAAATTGGTACAGGCTTTTGTTTGCAGGAGAAGGGAAAGCATGCGCAGCTATCTTTGCGTAACATATCAAGACTTCAAATGTTTATATGCCCTGCTACTTACAGAGGGAATTTCACCCACAGAAACTTATAAGAGACATAGCTTTAACCGAATGTTTATCACAGAGTTATCCTAACAGTGTAATAATATGTTTAACTACCTAGATGTCCAATTTACTTAATAAGTAAATTATGGGGTATACACACTGAAATTCTATGAAGAATATATGGTGAGGAAGAATGTTTGACCATACCCCCCAAAAAAAGTATTCATAATAAATAAGTAGAAGTATAAATAAATAAATAAGCAAAAGTAGCAAATTACAAACTATTTGCCCCATGTGCCTAAATCTATTTTTTTTTTAAATCTCTGGAATTACAGGTCATCATCATTTTAAATAATAATTTGCTTTGAGACAAATTGACCCCATAGGGTCTTACAAGGTGTGATATGCATAACTTTAGTATGCCACCACTCCAAGAATCTCTGTGTCTGTTATTTACCCATAACTTGCCTTCCATTTTTTATCTCCTGCACATCCCCTATCCTCAGGGCAGTCTTCCCATGAAATAATTTTATGATTGGTTTAGATTCTATACAACAGGGATAGATGATTTACATTTGGATACTTTGGTAGAAATACCAACTCATGATTATCCACAAGGTTAGGGATTATGACTAAACATAAATACCCATAAATAATCCAAAATCCCATTGGATGCATAGCCTGAACAGTATCTCTTAAGTACCTGTTAGCACGACTTATTGTAAAGAGAATGATTAATTAATTTGAAGTTTTATCCTGATTTTAATCTACTCTGACAGAGTTAAATATGATTTCTACTCAGAATATGTATGGAGCATATACTATGCACAGAACACACATTTAATTATTTTTTCTTAATTTATTTATATATAAATTTCACATCATTGTAATACCAGGGATTTACCACCCCCCCACGCTTCCTTCCATTCCCCTCCCTTTCCCTCCTGCCCAAAGTTGGGTGCTTCAGATTGGTGCTTAGCTTGTTTTGACTTTCCCTCAAGGCTTTTGTTTATTTTTTCACTATATTCCATTTATTAGTGAAACCATTTGGCTTCTGTCTTTTTCTTTTTGGCTTGTTTCTGCTAATATGATTTCTTCTAAGTACATCCATGTTATCATAAAATCGTCAAATTTGTCATTTTTAATTGATGAGTAATATTCCATTTTTAATTGATGAGTGTATATATACCACTTTTTTTTTCATCCAGTCATCTGTTTTGGGGCATTTAGGTTGGTTCCATGTCTTTGCAATTATAAATAGCGCTGCAATAAACATCCGAGCACAGGGGTCCCTTTGTACCCACATTGAGGTCTCTTTTGGGTAGATTCCCAAGAGAGCAATTGCTGGGTCAAATGGTAGTTCCATTTTCATTAATTTGAGGGTCCTCCACACAGCTTTCCATAGTGGTTGGACCAGTTTACATTCCCTCCAGCAGTGTAGCAGTGTTCCTTTCTCTCCACATCCTCACCAGCAATTCTTGTTGCCTGTTCTTTGGATGTGGGTCATTCTTACTGGTGTAAGGTGGTATCTCATTGTGGTTTTGATTTGCATTTCCCTTATTGCTAGTGATGTTGAGCAATTTTTCTTGTGCCTGTTGGCCATTTGTACTTCCTCTTTGAAGAAGTGTCTTTTTAGTTCCTCTCCCCATTTTTTGATTGAGCTTTTTGTTTTGCTTTTGTTTAGTTGTGTGAGTTCCTTGTGAATCTTTGTTATTAAACCCTTATTACTCTTGTGGAGGGCAAAAATTTTTTCCCATTGGGTTGGGCTTCTTCTAGTTTTTTTTTCCTGTTGTCTCTTTTGCTGTACAGAAGCTTTTTAGTTTGATGTAGTCCCATTTGTTTATGTTTTCCTTCATTTTTCTGCCATCTGTAGATGTTTCCAGAAAGGGATTTCTGAATTGTAACTCATGGAGGGTTTTGCCCAAGTTTTCCTCTATGTATGTTATGGTTTCAGGTCTGACTTCTAAATCTTTTATCCATTTTGAGTTGATTTTTGTACATGGTGTGAGGAAATTGTCTTGGTCCATTTTTTTGCATGTCTTAGTTCAATTTTCCCAGCACCATTTATTGAAGAGGCTATCCTTGTTCCAAGGTAAGTTTTTCACACCTTTATCGAAGATTAGTTGACTATATATGTGTGGTTTTATTTCAGGGCACTCAATTCTGTTCCATTGGTCTGACTGTCTGTTTTTGTACCAGTACCAAGCTGTTTTAATTATTATGGCTTTGTAATATAGTTTGAAGTTTGGAATTGTAATACCTCCGTTCTCTTTTTTTCTGATCAGGAGGTTTTTTGATATTCAAAGTCTTTTGTTATTCCATATTAATTTCAGTAATTTTTATTCTATCCCTTTAAAGAAATGTCATTGGGATTTTTATTGGGATTGCATTGAATCTGTAGATTGCCTTTGGTAGGATGGCCATTTTGATGATATTAATTCTTCCAATCCATGAACAGGGAATGTCTTCTATCTCTTTTAGCAGCATTCTAAAATTTTCTTTGTATAGTTCTTTCACGTGTTTTGTTAGGTTTATTCCCAGGTATTTAATTTTTTTTTTTTTTGGTGTGATGGTAAATGAGATGGTTTTTCTGATTTCTTCTTCTTGTATTTGACTTTTTGCATATAGGAAAGCTACCAACTTCTGTGTATTGATTTTGTATCCAGCTACCTTACTGAACTGGTTTATTATTTCAAGCAATATTTCTGTGGATTTTTTGGGGTTATCTATATAGAGAATCGTGTCATCAGCATATAACGATAGCTTCAGTTCCTCTTTACCTATTTGTATCCCTTTTATATCTTTCTCTTGCCTTATTGCCCTAGCTAGAACTTACAGTACAATGTTAAGGAGTAGAAAACCCACATGTTTAAAATGGGATTTTTTGAAGAGAGGAAGATCAGTGATTTTTCTTTTTTCTTTTCTTTTGTTTTGTAGTTCCATATTTAAAAAAAATTATATATATTTTTATTGAATAAGTTTTGTTCACATTTGCCTCTTGGGTGTTCCTCCCCTCTCCCCCACCCCACCCTCCTGGTCTCTCCATCTCTTCTTTCACTGCCATTTATTGTTTAATTTTTAGTCCCCCTGGTTCTTCCTTTTCTTTCCTATAGCAATGTCCTTTTGTCCGGTGTGGACATGGTTTCCTGGCACACAGTGGCCTGTGCTTAGTTTTCCAAGTGTCTTTATGCTGCTGGCCACCAGTTCACCTATGATTGTGTTCTTTCAGTGTCTCCTTTCTGGTTAGCTGCTCTGGACCATCTTCTGTCATATTTTGCTCCTTCTTTGTTTTGTAGTTCTGGTTGCTGGCATTGGGAGCGTTTCTCCCAGCCAAAGTTTGTACTCCAATTTTTTTGATCGAGATAGGCCCTGGGAGATGGTTGGTCCGGTTTGTCATTTTGCTACTGCCCATCTTTATGACTTTCCTCACTCCCTGAAGTGGGAGAATCCTTTGATCATGCTGAAGGCATCTCTGAATGGAAAATTACATTCCCATTGTTGTAGATCTCAGTGGTTGTATTTCTGAGGTGGTTTGTCTCTATAATCAGTCTTATAGTCCTGTGTCCCATGGATCTGACATGTTCGTTGTTCCAGAATACTTCTTTGTTTTTCACCTCTGTATTCTTGTCAACTACCGTTGAATCACTCATTTAGTTACTTCTGGTGAGGGTTAACTGGATTTGGAGAAGACCAGAAGGAATGACCCCTACCACCCAACACCCCTACCCCCACCTCCCCACTCCTGCTGGTCCACGAGTCGGCAGGGGAGGGGGAGTGCTCAGTGTCTGGCAGCATGACTGAACAGGGCGTGTGGGTGGGACTACCCCTACCTTCCCCAGCCACCTTGTGGTACGGTGACCAGAGGGCGCCCCCAGTCGCTCCCCACCACCCTGGCAGTGGCAGGGCCCCCCATATCTTGTGCTCCCCAAACCCCAATGGAGTGCGACAGACTGAACGGCTGGGGCCTCAGTGCCCAGCAGCATGGCTCTGTTGTAGTTCCATCATCTCAGATCAGTGATTTTTCTAAGTGGCAAATGATCAGTCTAAAATTCTGATAAATATAGATGCAAAATTACACTTTTAAAAGTTAGTCAAAACAAATGTAAATTAACATAGATGAGCTGCATGAAAGTGCTCAGAGATAGAATAATATTGGAGGAAATGACTAATGAAGGAAATGATTCACTTTCTTATCAGGCAGGCTGGCATGATCTAGGAGTAGAATGATTAGAGGCTAAAAAACAATAGACTGGAATCCTGTCTGATTCACGGTACTTTCAGGTATTAAATACTCAGATAAATTAAAGAGAATCAGTAGGTTTATGCTCTTTGAAACATTTTAACAAATTTCTCTCTACATAAATAATGAATTCTAAAATATTAAGTTCTATGTGTTTTGTAATTGATTGCAAAGAACATTGCAGTTGAAAACAAGAATCAAAGGACAAAAGAGAAGGGGAACATAGTGGCTATTGTAATCTTCAAAACTAGCTTTTTAGGTGACACTAACCCATAAACTAACTGAATGTGTGCAAAGAATTTTTATTCATCACTGTTTCAAACTTAAGCAGAAGTCATACAATCTGCTTTGATAGAGTGATAGTTTATGCTTGTAAATTATAAACCAGATATGAACTAGAAGTAAAGGAAATGTTTGGCAGAGAAATTACAGAAATAGACCTTAGGTCAGGATGCCAGGTTGAAGCCCCGAGGCCTCTACTCACTCTTTAGGTTTAGACAAGTTTCTTAGCAGCTTTAAGCTTCATTTTCACTATCCATTATTTGATAAGAATAATAATGCATGTTAAGAGAATTTTTGATTTACTAAGATAAATTATATAGGACCTGGTATGCTGTAAACATTAAAGAAATGTTTACCATTGTGATAATAGTTGCTGTCACTAATAATTGCTCAGTAGACATTCATTGACTGTAGACTATGTGTGAAATACTATGCCAAGATCTGTATATAGAAAACCCAGTATGATATAGGCCCTATCTTCAGATAGCTGCCTTGCCTGGTGGAGGAAGCAAAGGTGCATGACAAGCTATAAAGTTGTGAGGTAAATATCATGTATGAGAAGGACTTTTGTGGCTGAAGTTGTAGAAAAGTGTTCTCATTGCTGTTGCAGAAGCAAAATGCTGAATGTAATAGACTGTATTGTAGTATTTAGATTCTTTTTTAAAATTCTAATTTTTAAATTGAAGAATTGACACACAATACAATGTATAAATATTTTGTGTATGGCTTGATGAATGTTTACATATGTATGTACCCCATGTAACTACTACTCATATTAAAATTAGCACACTTCCAGCATCCTCTAATGTCCAGTCTCAGAAGAGGTTACCACTTTTCTGATTCCTGTCACTATGAATCAATTTTGTCTCTTTTGAGGTTGATACAAATGGAATCTCATAGTCAGATAGGTTGTATCTGGGCTAAAAAAGGAGAGTGCCGAGATAACAACAACATGACTAACTAAAATAATAAATTTCTAAATAATAACAAAGTTTTTTATTGAATATGTTTGCCTATAAGTCAGATCATCTTACCAAAGCTATGTAAGAAATCTAATAACAGTGAGAAAGCACAGATTTCCCCCATGAACAATGGTCATAGGGACATTATCTTTGCTCATCCCAGCCAACTGGAGATGAGAACTAGAAGCAACAGAGTGGAGGATGTGGAGTCATCTTCTTCCTGATAAAACAATCTGAAGAACTCTGCCACTTGGGTGACAAAGGTTATCGAAGTTGCCTGACTTGGAAAATAAATTTCTAAAGAGATAAGCTTCTCACTGTGGATGGATACCATCATTTTCTTTCTATAATTTGCTTGAGGATTCACTTCCTGTCACCAGTTCTGGAAATGTAATGGGGCAAAGAAGGCAGGAAAGAAGAGTAAAGCAGAGAGTTCCCCAAGCCTAGAACCTAGGGAAACAGTCAGGACATTTATCACATTCTTACGTTTTTCCTTGTTCAGGCTGTTACTCTGGGACTGTGATGATCGGAGCTATAGCTACTACATTGAGGTTTCCACCAACCAGCAGCAGTGGACCATGGTGGCTGACAGAACTAAAGTCTCCTGCAAGTAAGTTACACCCGTTTAGGATTTTATTCCAACTTAAGGTTGTCTTGCCAATAGATTCAGAAGAATTTTCCGATGAGGATTGCTGAAATCACCACACTGTATTATTACTTGGAGGTTGGAAACATTCTGATGATCCCCTACTTCCATTTTGACTATAAAGTACTTTGATGTGGCCAAATAGGCTTTCTTAATCTTGTGACTTGAACTTGACTTCTGAAAATAGTATGTACCTAAGCGGAGAAAAGAAAAATAGTTCCCAGATGCAGTCCTCTCTCCGGTCTTCCCACTTACCCCACAAAAAAAATGTCCTTCAGAACCTTGGAGAATTTTGATGATGCAGTGCACACTTTAGAAGTTCTTGGGCACCTGATCTCACTTCCCACCCTCATCTCATTCTCAGGGTTCGCTTTAAATATTTATTCTGTGTCCATGTTAAACTGCTACCTAAACCAAGCAAAACATATACCTTAGATTCCCCACTAGCAAACAGAACTATTCTGAACATAAGGCCTCTGTTTAAGCTCACCTGGTGGTAGGAAAAGCCGGAAAGAAAAATTCTGAAGGTTCTGAATGACTTTGAATCTGGTCTAGAACGATTCTTCACACACATGTGTATGCCAATATAACTACCACTCAGTATTAGCACATTTAGCAAATTAGCTAATTTAGCAAATAGTAAATTTCCAGCATCTTAGGAAGTTCCCTCATACCCTTTCCTAGTCATTACCTAAAAACAGCTGAGTACCTTATTTGTAGAGCCAGATTGTCTGGGAGGCAAGTTAAAGTAAATAGCTGAGATTTTTCTTTTTTTAATTGAAATATAATATACAGTCTATAAATTTTACCCTTTTAAATTTTACAGTTCCATGGTTTATTATATTCATGCAGAATTGTGTAACTGTCATTGTCTAATGTTCCAGAACATTTTCATCATTCCAAAAATAAGCCTCCCATCCATTAGCAGTCTCCCCATTTCTCCCCAATCCCCCAGCACCCAGTAATCTACTTTCTTTCTCTGTAAATGTGCATATTCCGTACATTTCATTTAAATGAAATCACATAGTATATGTGTTCCTAGCTACTTCATTTAGTGTAATATTTTTAAGATTTATTCATACAATAGCATGTGTTGATATTTCATTCCTTATTATGACTGAATAATAGTTCCATCATATGAAGATTGTTTTGTTTTCTTTTCATTTGTTTGTTTCTTATTCATCAATTGAACATTTGAATTGTTTCCACTTTTTGGCTGTCATGACCATTGTTGCTATGAATATTTTTATACATATTTTTGTGTAAACATATATATTATACCTTGATTTATCTTGGGTATATACCTAGGAATAGAATTGCTGAGTTTTTATGGTAATTCCAAAAATTCCTTACATTTTTGAGGAGTAACTGACAAATATTTCCACAGCAGCCTCACCATTTGGCATTTCCACCAGTAATATGAAGGGTTCGGTTTCTCTACTTTCTTACCAGTGCTTGTTCTTGTCTTTTGGTTCATAGCCATCCCAGTAGGAGTGAAATGGCACCTTATTGTGATTTCTGATTTGCATTTTCCTCATGGTTAATGATGTTTAGCATCTTTTCCATGTACTTTTTTGACCAGTTTTTTTTTTTTAATATTTTATACAATTTAATTTTATTCTTTAGGTTACAACCTCTGTGTTATTATTTTCCCCCCTGCCTCCTCCCTCTGGTGCCCCTTCCATTCTCTCAAACCCCCCTCTTTGTTGTTTATTAGCTGTGCTGAGTCCATTAGTCTCTTTCCTATGTTAGTGTCTTTTCCCTGGGTGAAGGACTGCATTGTTGAGTCCAGGCGAACCTTGCTGTTAGATTTTCAGTCTTAAGTTTGTGTTGGGTGGCCAGGTTATATTCGTTTGTGATCTGTCCATGTTTTCTTGCTGCAGGCCGTCCTGTCCAATCCAATCCCATCTCCATTGCTTCGCAGCTTTTCCTTATGGCTCTGGTGTCGGGCTTTGGGGATCTTGCCTAGCCAGTGTTGGTCAAGAAGTATCTCTGTGAGTTCAGGCTTCTGCGAGTGGCCTTTGAAGATTATCTTCTCTGCTTCAGTTGGCAGTTTTGATTTGGGGCCCATTGTCCCCTCTTTGGTCATCCTCTCCTCTCCTGTAATGAGGGCAGGGTGTGTTGCTCTCCTTGAATATATCTCCAAAATGAAGACCCAGGTCTTGGATCGGCGAGCACAGACGTGCGCATGGTGACATCGTGTCTCTATGGTTGTTTTTCTGGTCTTACATGCACTGGTTCACTTGGTTGTCCATCCGCTGTGTCCAGCTCAGGCCTGTGGGCTGAACTTTTGCCTGGTCCCTCACCCGTTCTATGTTGGGGTTGGCATTGCGCATATTCTGGTTCCTCAGAAGTTTAGCTGGAGTAAGAAGTAAGAGAGAAATGGAAGGGGCTCTCCCTCCCACTTGCCGGAGCGCTGGAAGCTCCAAGAGTGGGGGCTGGCCGACCCGGGCCACCGCGCACCCTTCCATGCCCCTGGAGCTTCCAGGGGCTGGGGGCTACAAGGCACTGCCCAGGCCTGCTGTACGTGGCTGCCTGTCAGCAGCCACTTACTGGCGGGTGGGGCCTCCTCTCCCAATCCCGTCCCCCCTCCTCGGGGACTGACTCGTGAGTCCTGACCCTCCTCGTTCCCCACTGGCAAGGGAGCTCCGTGAGCCAGGACCCCGGGCGCAGGCAGCCGCCTATCTGCCTGCTGGCCGGCAGAGCTCAAGTCCCTGCCCTGTTCCCCCGGCGGAAGCGGAAGCTCCCAGCGCTGGGGCGGGCCGAACGGACCTCCGTGCTTGACCAGTTTCTTAATAGCATTAATGATGGATTGTGTGATGCAATGCCTGACTCACTCATGGTTATTATTATAATTATAACATGGCAAGTTTACATATACTGGTTACAGTAGCAGTTGCTAGCATAACTAACAGTGGCTCTGTTTCACAGGTTTAACACAGTAGTTTGTTTCTCAGTCCTGTAACAGTTACTGTAGGTGTTCCCGATTGCCAAGTGGCATTTCTCCACAGGGGAATGAGGAACCGGGAGTCTCTTTTTGATGGTTTTGCCTTCCTCGAGGGCCTCAGTGGCATCATCTGCATCTAACTAGAAGAAGGGGAACGAACTGAGGAAAGATAGAGCAGATTCTGAGCAACATTGGCCTGAGTATAGTGAACATCCCTTCCCCTCACAATCCACTTGGAAGAACTAGTCCCAATGACACACATACGATAGTAGGAACTGGGAACTCTATTGCGGCCCATCACTGGTTTTGCTCTCAGTGAAACAAAATGCCCATTTTGGTCATCTCTGCCATAGAGTGGGAAAACTAGAAATTTTTTACTAACTAAATTTCATACGGTCACATTTTATCTCATTTTATCCTAAATATAAACATCTTGTGGGATATTGTCCTCATTTTATAAAAGACCAAAGGAGAGGTTGTTTCTACTATACTACATTCCTCCTAGTACCCAAAGCATTGCTCAAGAGGGCGAAACCAACCAAATGGTAAAATTGGAAAATGAAGTGGTTAACTTATTTCCAAGCTTTAGGGCATTCAAGGCCCAGGAGCAACTGTGCCTTTCTCTTTCCAGAGTCATTGCTTTTTGAGTGCACAGCTCACAGACTGGAGCTTCTGCTTCCTCTAATTGTATCATCCATTACACATCTTATCAGTTACCATATCTCATCTCTTCTGTCATTTTATGTATCATAAATTGAATTCCTCATCTTCCTTTATAGTCTCCTTTTTAGGTTGTGAGTTTTTAACAAGAGCCAGTTGACTAATTACTGGCCTGGTGTGTTACCATGATTTTATACTTTAAATAAGTTTTATTTCCTGATTCAGACACCATTTACTCATTAGCTCCTCTATCAGTAATAGCTCTGTTATCGACATCTTTTTTTTTTTCCTTTATATTTTTCCCTTAGTTGGTGGTGGATCTAAATAATTTATTATAGATAGATAGATAGATAGATAGATAGATAGATAGATAGATAGATAGATAGATAGATAGATAGATAGATAGATAGATAGATAGATAGATAGATAGGTAGGTAGGTAGGTAGGTAGGTAGATAGGTAGGTAGATAGATAGATAGATAGATAGATAGATAGATAGATAGATAGATAGATAGATAGATAGATAGATAGATAGATTGATTAGATAAGATAGATGAATAGCAAAAATGCAAGTGCCTTTTAGCCTCTAAGAATCAAGGGGACTAAACATTATCATTTTATGTGTACAGGCATAACAAATCTATTGTGCATCCCATTTTTGAGTTAGATATTTAAAAATATAATGAAAGAAATGCAGATAATAAGTGAAGAAGAAAAAGAAAGCCATTCCTTTTCTTTTTTAGTTAATATACTCCAGAGCAGTCCTCAGAAAGGATTCTGTTGGTTGTAAGAATTGCAGCCTATTTTTTATTGAAATAGAGTATGAGTCATGTTGTAAATGAAATTCTGTAGAATCTTTAAAGATCATCACCCAGCCTCTCAATAGCATTTCACCTAGTCAGGAAATCAGAGGACAGATTTTTGCTGTCCTCTGAAAAATACCTAGGGAATGAGATTTTCTCCAGTATCTTCCTGTTAATTCCCTTTACTCCTGGAGTGGGATATTTTCCTTTATTGCTTTCCTAAGTGCTTTCTGCTTTACTTGTCCTGCTTTTAGGATGAAGGTTCATTTTCTATCATAGGTAACCCTTTTTTTGTAATGACTATACAGGTTTTTCTCCTATCTTTATTGAAATACTGTGGATTTATAGCATTGTATAAGTTAAGGGTATACGACTTAATGCTGTAAGTATATATTGTGAAAAGATTACCATAATAGTTTAACACCTCTATCACCTTAGAATTTTTTTTCTTGTAGTAAGAGCTACTCAGGTCTATTCACTTAGTAACTTTCAAATACAATCAGCATAGAAATTTATTTGAATTGAAAACAATCTAGTTATATTCAGAATAATTAATAATTATCTAAAGCAAGTATCATCATTGGCTCTGAAATAGATCTATAAATGTTATACTTTGAAATAGATCTATAAATGTTATACTCTTAAAGTCAAAAATATGTGGTAAGAATGTACAAGGAGGAAAAGACCTACAAAGCAACTCTGCTGACTATTGGAAGCTGTTACGAGAGGGCAGGTGAGGGTACTGCAGCTGGGTCCAGGGAGTTCTCTTGCTTCACCAACTCCTTGGAAAACACATCAGTGATGCACTTCCACATGGTGACATGACAGCTAGGCCTGGAACCACTGAGGGTCATAGGTGGTATCCACTACACCAACCCTAACTCCATCCCTCGTGCCAATTTGCTTTCTTTAAGACAGGTTCCATCCCATTAAAAACATACCTGTTCTTTTTGTAAGTGGAGTAAATAATATCCTGATTGAAGTATATAATGATTGAATTGAAGATGCTTAAGAATCAAACTTGAAGAAGGTTGAACAGTAGAGACCATCAATGACTGGAAGATCAGATAATGTATATCTGCTAAATAGATAAAAAGGAGAAACAGTTTAAAACAGGTGAAGTATCCTAGGATTCATTGTGACCTAAACAATCAAAGCAGACAGGTGACCTTTGATTAAACCCATTTACTTGTGGAGTGAGCTTTAAGGAGGTTCCAAGGTAGAGTGTTTCCAGCATGTCCATGGCCCAAGGGCAAACTCAGAAGGTCTCCTCCTCTCATAGATACTGAAACACAGACAAGAAGTCTTTCTTTGAATAGCCTTTTGCACACATCATTCTGTAGATCTGATGGGCTTGACTGCCCAGCAAGATTGGGCTCTTCGTGCTGGTGGCAGTCTTGTGCTTCAGGTCCTTCACCATGAATGTTGTTCCAAATCTACCCTGATAGTTCTTAGCCAAGGGAACGCCATCCATCACCCCAGGTATGGGATTCTAAGTGTCACTTGACCAACACCGTCCTGAGCTCATAATTTAAGATTTTAGCCAGTAGTTTTGGGTCAAGCCCTAACCTGATTCCAAGATTCATAGCTTCAGCAGTTCCAATCATATTAATAGCTAGCAACATGTTGTTGCAGATCTTCGCTGCCTGCCCAGTCCCAACAGCTCCACAGTACACCACATTGGAGCCCATGCACACCAGCAATTCTTTGGCAACAGCAAATTCTTCTTCCACTCCTTCCACCATAGATGTGAGGTTCCCAGATTGAGCAGTTCCCACACCACCAGAAACAGGGGCATCCATAAAAACTGCCCCCATTTTTTCAGCTTCCTTGGCCAATTCTTTAGAAACTGTAGGATCAGTAGTACTGGAGTCGATTATTAGTGAGCCTTTCTTCACTTTTTTCAGAATTCCATTTGCTCCAGAATAAACTTCTATTGCATTCAAACTGGTTGGCAGCATCTTTATAATTCTGTCCTCCTTGTCCGCTACATCAGCATGGGAAGATACTACCTGTTCACCTGTATCTTGAAATTCTTTGCATGCATCAGGGAACACATCATAAATAATGAGTGGATAGCCATTTTTCATGAGATTCTTTGCCATTGGATTCCCCATATTGCCTAGTCCAATAAATCCAACTGGAGTCTTAGAAGCCATTGACCTGGAACACACACCACTGTAAGGCTGGCTGCTGCCGGCCGCTGCCGGCGGCTCCGGTACGTGAGTCTGGGTAGAATTGTTTTGTGTTCAAATCCATCAGATGGGACTTTCCTATAAGTTCTCAGAGTTGTTTATTAAATAATATTCATAGTAAGTGACTGCTAAGTCACTTGTAAGTCACATAAGTTCCCGTGACTTATTTTTCCTATAGCTGGAAGTTTATTCTTCACTTATTTCCCCCACTCACCACTCCCGCAAATCACCAGTCTGTTCTATGAGTTTGTTAAAATTCCACATAAAAGTATAATCATTCAGTATTTATGTTTCTCTGTCTAATTTCACTTAGCCTAAGGTCCTAAAGGTCTATCATGTTGTTGAAAATGAATCGACTGTTTTATTATCCCTCTTTTTTCTCATACTTTTATCCTGTACCTGTTAGCCTTATATCAAAATACTTCACTTTGCAGTCATTGATCCTTTTCTCTACTGTCCTCTACCTTGACCAGTCCTCAGTTTGTGTCAGTACACTAAGATACTAACTTCATATTAACATTTATTATTTTAAAAAACTCTAAAGCATGAACATAAAATTTAACAATACAAAAGAATACAACTGAAAAGTAAACTTTTGCCATCTGTTCCAGTCCTCAAAAGTAATCACTTTTGACATTTTTAAGGTATTTTAATGTTGCCAGTATAATTACAACTCTACTAATTTTTCAGCTTTCCTTAACTATAAAAATAAGCACTTTAGCTCACTTAACCACTCCTCATTTTTCAGTTTGTTTGTTTGTTTGTTTGTTTAGTTATTGTTTACCTTTCAAAGTTAAACAATATAATTAAACCTCTACTTTCAGTCAATCAGTTATGGGCAGTATTTCTTGACTTCTTACTGCACTGATGAAATTTTCACCCATACATTCCCCCCCATTCTCTTCTCTCTACTTCCCACCTTCTGTTAACTGTCCCACCATATCCACATTATAGATTTTAATGTTTATTTTCTATTATGTCACTTATATTCTAATCTTCCATGTGTTAGCTGTAAATTGATCCTGAAAAGAGAAAACCAGTAAGAATGCATCTCCCAATTATGTAAACCTTATTCACGACAGATGTAGTAATTCACTGGATTTATAGTGAGAGAAATAATTATTTTATGTGACTAAACTTATGCCTTTCTTGGAAGAATTGTATTGTGTTCAGATCCATCAGATGAGATTTTATTAAAAGTTTTCAGAGTTGTTTATTAAATAATTAATATTCACAATTTTGTATTAGCTACCTTTTGTTTTCCTGGACCTCCTAATTGCTTCCTTTTCTTGTTACAAAAGCTTCTGAAGCGTACTGTATATTCATTAGCTAATTTTGAATAGACTACTTCCTTGGCCTACTCCATAGCTGTGATCCTAACTTTTTTTTTCTTTTCTATCTAGGTTGGCTCCACTGTTTCTTGAATTTCCTTTTCTTTTTGTAGACTGTGGGTTAAAGGTTAAAAAAAATATTTTCCTTGCAGGCAATACTGTGGGACCAGTTACTTTCTAGGTCTATGCTCCTAAAAACTTGACAGAAACACGATGTCAGGTTTTCTTAGGTAACATTAGTTATGATAAAAACTTCTCCTGATTGGTAAACTGCGTCTTGAAGAAGGCTTTAAATATCTGCTTGGAAACCAAAGTTTCATGCTTTCCTGAGTGTAATGACTTCTTGTGGCTAGGCATGTCCCTTGTGAAAACTCTGGGATCTTTGTTAATGGAGCTATTATAAGAAATATTGATTTGTAATATGAGGCTTCTAAACTAGACTGCCTCCACACCTGCTCAGGTGAATCTTGTCCACTCTCACCTGAGCTGTCATCTGCATTCCAGCAGGAACAGCTCCTATAAAGTTGAGTAACCTGCTTCAAGGACTCTTACTGAAGAGGAACACCTGCTGCTACCTTGGTGCATGCTATGGTTCCTGTTCTCTCTCTCCTGGGTGAATCTGTGACTGACTATGACTTGGCTAGGTCTTTTAAGTCCAAGCATTTAGTTAAGGAGATCCCTTGTGGGCATTTTACAGAGCAAATTTAGTAAATGATATTGTGACAAAGTGAACAGATAAAAATAGATAAAAAAATGAATGAATAGGAATAGATAAAAATGAATATGAATAGTAGAAAGGATTTATTTTATTTCCAGAAAGGATAATGTGTAAAGCAAATTTTATTTCCAGAAAGGATAATGTGTAAAGCAAATTTTCAGATTTCTTGCATTCCTCGATCATAGTTAGAATATAGAAATCAGTTCCCTGAGAAGTTTAAAAGTTTGGATTTATTGCTAATGAGAAATGCCATATCAATATGATCCTTATCCTTTGGGACATGTTATTTTTCTCTGTGGAAACTCATAGGATCTTCTCTTCATCTCTAGTGGTCTAAATTTCTCAATGATATGACTAAATGTGGGTCATTTTCATCCATCGCTTCTCATGTTCAGTTTGCTTCAATATGGTAATCTGCTCAGTTCCCCTCAGATATGAATATTTCCTCTGCCTATCATTTTCTAGAAATTCACCCGAATCTTGATGTATTAATACCCTTCCCTCCAGTTTTTAATGCCTTTATAAATGTGCTCCCTTTGATTTCTTTGATATCATGTCATTAGTTTATGTCCCTATAATATCTACTACCTTGAACCTAAACCCCAAAAACTCCACTAATGACCCCAGGTCCTCCTCCATTCTTTCCTGTGCTCCCTGCACTCCATCCCACCCCATGTCTTGTTTCCCACCAGCATGTACATCTAAGCACACTGACCTCTCATTCATATTCATTTTTTATCTATTTTTTATCTATTCATATTCATTTTTATCTATTCCTATTCATTCATTTTTTATCTATTTTATCTGTTCACTTTGTCACAATATTATTTACTAATAATTTTATCTACCAAGGTGTTAGTGATCGAAACGATCGTCTACCTAAGACTGCCCTCAGCAAACATATTGGGAAGTGTAATGATTAGATACAAAGAATTGAATACTGAAAAGTTTCTTTCCACTTGAGGAGTCTGTGGTCATACCACAAACAACCTAGAATTTTTAACTTTTAACTTAATTTTCCCACAGATATTCTGTCTACCAGATATATTATCCAGATTCCCTTTTTCCCTTTTGAATACATTTTCTTCTCTAACCTAAATGTTCATTAAATATGATGTTGTAGAGTGTTTTTAATAACTTATGAAAAAACTTATGTAATAAGATTTCTTAAAAGCAGGGTACAAAATTATAGAAGTATTATCACAAGTAGGAAAAAAAATATGGAATAATAAAGCCAGAAGGAAATAAGCCAACATGTTAATAATGACTGCCTTTGTGTATTGAGATTATGGAAATTTATTCTAATTTTCTCCATTTTGACCAATTTATATGTATTTCTTTTAAAATCAAAAAGAAAACTTTACTTAAAAATTTTTTTCTTGCTGCAGCCATAAATGTTTTGTAGATGTTTGTCCTTGCCATTATTTGAGTAGCATATGCTGGCAGAGTGGTATGGTTTATTCACTGCCAGCAATAAATCAAAGAAATTAAATAAGTGCTGTACATAGCAATATCCTAGTAGCTTTTCAGAACCTTGAAGCCACTATCCCAAGCACAAGTTATGCTTCTCTGAAAAGGACACCTGAGCTGCAGTATCCTTGTGCTTGTCCCCTTGGGCCTCTTAAAACCTGGTTCTTCTAGACTCTTTCCTTTTGCTTTTCTCCAGGCCTTCCAGGATTCATTTCCACGTAGATGTGGAGGTCTGGCTTCCCTGAGTGTGTGGCATGCCCTCTTAAATTAGGCAGTTTCTGTAGCATCCTAATTCTGGAAAGTTGTTCTGCTGTGCCTTCGCTGTGGTGCAGTGACCGTCTGTGTCACCTGGAAAAGCTTAGTAGGGTCAGCTCATATGCTCCCCGGTGATTCTCACTTCCAAGAAGCACTGTGCAGCCCCCTTGCTGCATATTCAACCCTTTAGTTCTGCAAATTCAAATGTGACACTAATGATGAAGGGCAACCTTCTGTTATGGGATCTGTTTCTGTTGTCAGTGCTGCTCATTCACCAGGAATCTAAGAACATAGAGCCATGTTTCTTTGTCTAGGTGTTCAGTGGCTGAGGACATGGGATAAATTAAAGGTGCACAGTTATGGCATCAGTAAACTCTTCCAAAGTTTAGCAAGATTGAAAAACAGGACTTTTAAATCTAGATTATTTACTTTGCCTGAGATTTTCTGTATCTTCTTTGCCATTGTTCTCAATAAAGTTGAGAAAGCATTTGCCCTGCCAGCTTTATTTCTTAGCCCAACACTTAACAAAATAAAAATCCCAGGTTGGTTCTAGGAGATGACTGCTAACCTCATGGCCTGGGGTTGTCTGTGGAGGCCTCAGGGGTCACTGAGTGATGCAGTAGAAAGAAAGAGGGTTTTAAAGGAGGAAATGTCTTCACCACTGAGACTGCTGATGAGAAGAAGTTCATATTTAGTGTCACCTTTGAGTTTCCAGGATGGAATTGCAATTCTTGGCTGTCACAGAGATCCTGTACTGATGTATGACTCTCCCGCAAGTCCGCTGAAGTAACAGACAGGCTTGCTCTTCAGACCCCCTTCCCCAAGAGGTTAGAGGAGGGCTTGCTTGCTCCTTCTGGAAATGTGAGCCAATTAATGGACTTTGGTTGTGTAATTGTCACTTTTAAAATGCTGAATGGAGATTTTAGTTTTCTCTTTTCATATTTAATTCCATTTTTCTACACAGCGTTTGACAGTAATGAAAAGTAAATCATGTTCTTTTCTGTGATTTTTTATTTTAAAGGGCAAACACTGGTGTTAATTTTGTCAAGAATTTTGAAACTTGAGCAATAAAAAAACATGTACCTCTAAGAGGAGTGGCAAAACATGAAAAATAAAAAACTGACCGAATTCAAATAACAACCACCCACAGAGAGGACAAGTCTGATACTAGGCAGGATGTGTTATGACGAGCTATCAGAGCCTGACCTTATGAGGATCAGCTGTTAAATTGGACCTAGAAACATCTGTTAATAAACCTGCAGTTTATGGTGTCATGAAATAGTAGAGCAGATGAATATTTTGGAGTAGAAAACACCAACGGAAAGTCAGTCACTCATCTTATAGATCCCCATGTAGAGAATATTCTTTTGTACCAGAGATGGTTTTGATGCAGAACTTTGCCAACATGTTGAAAGTCATGTGGAAAGTATATTTTGATACAAAGAATGTGAAACTAAGACCTAAGTTGAAATCTTAGCAGATTCTATGAACCACTGCTGCCACAGCTTCTCCCCACCCGCAACCTGGGAGCTATGTGTTCTGTAAGGGTAATAATTTTCCCATACCTGGTACTAAAAGGAAAGTAACATACCTCAATAAAATCTTCCCAATGAACTGTGCAGTACACTTAAAAGGAACATGGTCAGAAAGATTTTTCTTTTACTATGGAAATGACTTTCATATGACTATTAAATTGCAAATGATAAATATCAATCAAAACCACACTAGTCCAGCTACTGGTCTCTCTTCTCTGTTTCATTCCACTAATTGCTCCACACCATACATATTGTCTTTGCTCCTTCCCTTCCCAGAAGTTTATTTACTGTAACTAGAGTGGCATTTTTCATATGCAGTTCTGGTATTATACCTGCTTCAAACCCTTCACTGGCTTCTCATTATTATCTGGATAAAGATCAGGATTCTTCACATGACTTAGAGTGTCCATGCAGTCTGGCCTGCTCAAGATATATCCTACCTCACTCCATGCTCTCTGTCCACTTCCCTCTGGCTTCTCGTGTGCTATCATGCACCATACTTCATCCTCCCGCACAGACTTTGTGCATGCTGTGGTCCCTGTCTGTACCCCACACCCCTCAGATCAATTTGTCATTCCCTCTCAGAAGACAGACTACTTTGCTTCACAGCTGACAGCATAGCTTGAAACAATCACTTCTTTACATGGTTATTAAATTACTCTTGTTTTTTCCTAGTAGAATGTAAACTCCCTGAGAGCTCAGACTTAATGTTTTATGACTCTTATCCACAGTTGCCTAGCAAGAACCTAGCACATGTTTTGTTGTCTGAATGAATGAGTGGGTACTCTACTCTGTCTTCTGACATGCATTGTTTTGGTTTTATTTGTTCTGCCACTGTCTGGAGCTGTCATCCTGGGGCTGTCAGGAAGACTGTCCATCCTGGCTCAGGTGCTATCCCATGGAGAAGAACTTGTGGGAAAGAGTAAAAGTTCCTCATAGTGTAGTCCTTATGGAATAGGAATATGTCTTCCCAGCTTTTTATTAATCCATTATTGATCTGTCATCCTTGATTCATTTACAGCCATATTCTGCAGATTCAGTCATTGCCAGAGGTTCAGTTTTCTCTGGTCTCCACTCCATCCTTGCCCCTCAAGTTAATGACTTGAATCCCTCAGTAACAGTTTATCACTTGAGATTGGTTACTGGCTGGAAGTCCATTACCTTTATTTTTAACCACTCTTAAACTTTTTCTTTATGGAGGGGCCAAGTGCTTTAAAAACTGTTTGCCAGCTGTGCCCCTTTCACTTCAGAAATTGATTTGATTTAAAATCCCAAGTTTGTCAAGTTAATATGTTTCAATTGCTTCTCTGAATTTCAGAGTAAAAGAAAGCTTGCCCTTAGTATCTAGGAAGAACTCTAACTACTTGCCAAGGTCTTCCATATATCATTTCCAGCAGGGCAGAGTCTGTCCAACAGAGCCTTCCTGACCATGGTGCTCATTCTTCCATAGTTTCAGGCTGTCCATAGAGGGTCCAATACCAGGTCTGTCCAGGAATGGCTCGGTAGGCACGCTATACCCCCATCAACCCTTGAATAGCCCCTTCCCTGAAACAGATTGCCTCATAGTAGTGCAGACACTCAAGGGACCTCTACCCACAGTCACTTAACCCTAACAGGGAAGCAAACTGAGCACATAGAAGCACCAGAATGAGAGAATGACACCTGTCATAGAAATTCACTTTTAAAAACAAATGGTCATTCTAAGTTTTTGCAATGATGAATAGACTAACAATTGATTAGCATTGGTCAGCATGCACTTGCACAACAAAGGAAAGAAAAGCCTCTTTGATGGCCATTGAACACAAACAGCAGGTAAGAAAGCAGTGTCATTTTACCCTTTATAAATCCTTACATAAGTAAATAAAGTAAATGGTTACTGGCATGCCTTCCCTCCTCCATGCCCCACCCCCTTGTGTTCACTCAATCTCCACTCTCATTGTTCTTTTTTGGTTTATGTTGGGTTCATTGGTCCTTCGGTCTTTTTCTCTGTGGCTCTGTCCATTTGTTGGATGAGGGACTGTGTTCCAGGGCCATGGCACATTGTGCTTGATGGTATGTAGTCTTTAGCTTTGTATTGGACAGCCAGTCCATGCTTTGGGGATATTTTCCCCCAGCCATTGTCAGTGAGGAGGTTTCTCACTGAGGGCAGGCATCCACTGATGGACCTTGCAGGTCATCTCCCCTCCATCTGTTTGCATATTGGCTGTGGAGCCAATGCCCTCACTCTGCAGGCCTCCTCTCCCAAGGCTTGGGGAGGGAGCCATATTTCCTTGGGTGGCAAGTTCCGCATGGGGTTTTGATTCATCAGCTTCCGGTGAAGCCATAGATGGTCTGATAGGTCTTTATCACAGTTGTTTCTCCATTCCAGCGTCTACTATCTTTCTGAATGATCCTTGTTCTGAGTCCCACACATGTGTTGAGCAGGCTCTTTTCTGGCCCCTCATGCATTCTATGTTGTTGTGTGCACGTTTATGCTATTAGTCCTCCTGTGAGCTAAGTGGAGTGAGGGTGAAGCAACAAGGGTGTCATCCTCCTCCAATCTCTCCCCCCCTGCTATTCCTGGATCAAAGATGGGTCAGGTCCGGGGGTCCTGGCCGGCCCCTGCATCCCCCTTACCCACCAGTCGATGGCAGAGGGGCCCAGTGGGTACTGTATGGTTGCTGAGTGGGTGCAGCCTCTGGCCTAGGTTCGCCAGCAGCTGCGGGCGCCTGCCCATCAGGGCAGGCACAGATCCCACGTGCAGTACCTTCTTAAAGTGACCTGCTTGTTTGTCAGTGGGTCCTAATGAAAACTTCCATGTTGGTGATTGTACCATGGTTAATGCGGACTCAGTTCTTTCCCAGAATGCTAAACTGTTAGCACTAGGTTTTTTTAAAAAATGGAATGGGAAAATATATGTGTTCCTATGAACCCAGGGAGACACCAGGCACCTAGCGTCAATTTTAGTGCTAAAAGGACTCTTTCCTTTGGCTCTTCGATTTATTTTCTTGGCTCTAGCTCTCTTGGTCATTCATATTTTCCATGTTATGTTGGCCTGAAATAGCTTCTCAAATTTAGTTTCCTTCTCTTACCCAGATACCTTCCTCTCCCTTCCCCTCCACAGTCAGTCAGATACCATATCTTATTTTTTATGCCCTTTCTCCTTTTTTTCCTGTTCCAATTTTCTCTGTCAGAGTTTAGATCCTTTCTCCCAGAGTGGTAGAGAAGCAGCCATTGATTTCTCTTAGTCTTGACTCCATTTGCATTTGTTGTTGTCTGGCACTCTTGCTGGGTTGGTCTGACTAATTCTTTACTCCCCTCTACAAGTACTTCCAGCCACCTTTGAGAAAAAAACCTCACATCCGCACCTGAGTCATCTTCTACCTCCATATTCCAGCTTCTCCCATTCAACTTGTTTTATAACATTCTGCCCCTCTTTTAGATATCATGTCCAAATTTCAAATATATTATCACCATATCTTTCTGACTCTCAACAAACCTTCTAAACTAAACGTTAGTTCCTGAATTCTCTCCTTATAGCTATCCACTTTCCTTTCAACCTGGCCCAATACTATTGTTAAATGAGCCCCATGCATTATATAACTAATTATCTTTATTTACCCTGACTCATCTTAAGCCTTTGCCCATACTATGTTCCCTTCACGACATAGCCAGAAATGTTGTGTGAATTATTCCTTGATCTTTCTCCTCTAAACACAGTAACTATTCCATTAGCTGAATGCCTGCTGTAATTTATTTATATGTAACTTGATAACATCCATTTTTTTTCCTTGCGGCTGTTTCAGAAAATAAGGACCAATGCTGTGAAGTTTTCTTTCTTAAATATATCACCATTTTTCAGGATGCACTGGAATTGTATTTGGTAGTACAGGACCAGAGTTTCCTAGCATAGCCTCTAGTTAGTAGCACTATAATCAAAATATATAGTCCTACCAACATTCATTGAGTCTAATATTCGTTGAGTAACCCTAGTACTTAGAGGTTACAGTGTGAGGGAAAATACCAAGGAGAATGAAAGACATTTCTCCCCTAAAGGAACTTATAGACTGTATACAACTTCCAAATATTTGAAAGCCATCTCTCTCACAGACATGGAGTGTAAAATACAAAATAGAATCTTATTATTATAAAATATTGTAACTAAAAGTAGCATAGAAATCATAGTCCATAGGGGAAAAGTTTATGAGACAGAAGGCATAAGTGCTTTGCCCAAGTTCTCATTTAATGGAAGTGTCCGTTAAATTAAAGATTAAAGTACAAATCTCCTTATTCTGTATTACTTTTCCCCCAAAATTTTGCATGACCTATTAGATCATAGGAAAAAAAAATATATATATATATAAAGACTGTAAGAATATGGACTAAATCAGAATATGGCATGGAATCAAGAAAGGTTTTCAGAAAAGATACATTCTTTTGTCATGTTTCCGAAATTATGTTTACTGGTAAAGTAGCTCTTTCTGTTTTATGGTTTATAGGTTCAAAGCTATATGCGTGTATACTTTCACATCCTGCCTGCCATGAGTGTCCCAACAGTTCTCCACCATCTCCCATTGGCCCCTTCCATCCCCCACTCCCTCCCCACCCCTTCACCCTCTGATTGTCTCAGTTCTGCTGTCAGATGCCAAGAGTTTATTATTAGTTTGATTTTGACTGACCCAATCTTCTGTGTCTCTCTAGTATACATATAAGGAAGACCATCCTGTATTCGGCTTTCTTTTTCTAATTTATTTTCCTTAGTATTACCCTTTCCAGTTTTACCTATGTTATCACAGATGACAGGAGTTCACCTTTTTTTATTCATTCATTTTATTCATACATGTAATGGAATGTAATGGAACACATGCCACTTTTTTTCTGATCAACTCCTCTATCCTTGGACACTTAGACTTATTTCCATAACTTAACTATTGTAAATGGGGCTACAGTGAACATACCTCTTCAAATTAGTATTTTTGTATTCTTTGGGTAGATACCTAGGAGAGAATTGGTGGGGTATGGTAAAAAAAGAAACAATAGTGTTGGTGAGAATGTAGAGAGAGAAAGGAAACCTTGTATACTGTTGGTGTGAATGTAAACTGAATATAGCTCCCATGAAAAGCAGTATGGCATTTTCTCAAAATATCTAAAATGGACTTACCATATAGAAAAATGCATTCATTATCTGCAATATAGCTGGAAAAACTGGTGATTTCCCAGCCAAAGACAACTCTGAACTTTATATTTTTTTCTTGTGTCATTGTTAATTTTAGAATACTTGATTTCTTCTCTCAAGTGTAGTCCCCATAGTTCTCCCAGTACCATAGCCCCCATGATAAATCAACATAGTCCCTTGTACTCTTCCCTCCCCTGTTTTGACCCCTCTCCCTCCTTCTCTCCTCCTGTATGCCTCAGATGAGTGGTCACCTGCCAGATCTTGTCTTTCCTTTAACACTTTGTTTGGCTTCTATATTATGCACGTAAATGAAGCCAACCAATATTCATTGTTCTTTTGACTTATTTCACTTACCATAATCCCTTACAGCTCCATTCATATTGTTACAAATGGCATGAGTTTGTTTTTTTTTTATCACTGAGTTGAGTAGTATTTCCTTGTGAAATATGCCACATCTTCTTGATCCACTTATTTTTTTTTGGGGGGAGCATGTAGGTTGTTTCCATATCTTGGCTATTGTAGTGCTGCAATAAATACAGGAGTGCAGATTTCTTTTTATATTGTGTTTTTGTATCCTTTGGGTAGAGTACTAGGAGTGGAATTGCTTGATCACATGGGAGATATAGTTTGATTGTTTTGAGAAACCTCCACACATTTTCCATGGCAGCTAGACCAGCTTATATTCCTGCTAGTAGTCTAAGAGAGTTTCTTTTTCACCACATCCTTGTCAGCACTTGTTGGAAATGTTCTGTTTTTTTTTTTAATTAGGCATACTCAAAGGTGTGAGATGGTGTCTCATTATGGTTTTGATTTAACTTTCCTGATAATAATGATGTTTAAAATTTTTAGTATGCCTATTACCGTTTGTATTTTCTTTGCAGAAGCATCTATCTAGTTCTTCTGCCCATTTTTTGATTGGGTGATTTGTTTTATGTTGTTGTGTGAGCTCTTTGTAGAGCTTTAATATTAATCTCTTATCATATACATTATGTGTAAATATCTTCTCCCTTTCCATGGGGTGTCTCTTTGGTCTTGGTTGCTGTCTCTTTTGCCATGCAGCATGTTTTTAGTTTGATGTGGTTCCACCTGCTTATATTCTTCTTTGTTTTCCTTGTTTCCGGAGATCAATTCTCAAAGATGTTTCTGAAGTTTATGTCATGGAGTGTTTTGCCTATGTTTTTCTTTAATATGTTATATGTTTTCCAGTCTTACGGATATCCAAGTATTATACCCATTTTGAGTTGATTTTTGTGTATAGTGTGATATAGCAGTCTAGCATCATTCTTTTGCATGTGGCAAAATGTGACAGTTCAGTTTTCCCAGCACCATTTAATGAAGAGACTTTCCTTGTTCCAGAGTATATTCTTCATTCCTTTATCATATATTAGTTGACCATATATGTGTGGTTTTATTTCTAGCCTTTTAATTTGGAGGAACCTATGAACTTTAAATTTAAAATCATATAAAGATACAAATCAGAAATAGACTTACTTGCCAGAAGGTATGATGAACACTATAGATTACAAAGAAACTTACTTATGATTTCCTACCTTGTACCACTACTACTTCCTCCACAGAATATTAATTTGTCCAGTCCACTAGCTATATCATAATTTATGTTTTAATATTGTTTTTAAAACTATAGTCTTTTCACTAGTGGTCAGGTACAGACTACCTAGGGTTTCAACGTTCAAGTTGTAGAATACATTAGCCCCGTTTCCCCCCCTTTCCTTCCCATATTGCCTACTTTAAAAAAAAATCATCACGCTATTTATTAAACCATTTGTTAAATGGTTTCTTGCCACCAAAGGAGACTTGCATGTGGGTTTTTTTTCTCTATTTTAAGTCAAGATCCATAAAGCATATTTTCCCCATAGTTGACATTTTCTTTTCACAATCTCTTGAAATGAAATGTAAGTGACTTTCACCATGGTGTTATAAATTATGTACTGAGTAGCATAATAAACGTTTCTTACAAAGTTTTAGTGCAGTTTCAGAGTGATAATCATCTGGAATTTCACACATTTACCAGCTGCTTGAGTATTTTCTCCTCATACACTTATTACCTCTTGATCCAGATTTCTGCAGCATCTTGGAGCCCACGTAGTAAATCTAAGGCAAGCAAGAAAATATTTGCTTTCTTATCAGTGTAATCACACAAACAATCTTGACCTGGAAGGAGGTTTAGTAGCCACCCTGTCTGTCCTTCTGCCTCTGTGCAGAGCTGCACACCAGTAGTTCTCTGCTTCCCAGAGAACTCATGATTTTCCCTGAAAGTACAGGGTGAATCTCGCTTCCTCATCTCTGGAGCTCAGATCCTCTACATGTAAGATCCTTCTTGTATGGGAGTGATGCTCAAACACAGGAGGGCTGAGCATGTTGGGTTTGCTGCTGTTATATGAAAGTAACTTGTATATATTGTGCCTTTTGCCTTCTGAATTCTCCAGGGAGTTACTGAATTCTCCGTAGGATTTGACAGTGGATATATAGGCTTTATAGCAGTTCTGACTGCTAAGACTTTGAAATGTATAATCTTTTCTCTAGGGTATTCTGTTGGAGGAGAAGGAGAGTCTCCTGGGAGCTTGTTTGTTTCACATTTCTGAAACTTCGGGATTCACTTTTCCTAATTAAAGTAAAAGTCCAGACATACACTGATCTAATATTGAGTTCACAGGTTAAACTAATAAGAGGTTGTGATTCCAAAGTTTGTGTTCTCACAGCACCACAGATCCCCTCATATCATAACCTCTACCTATTTGATGGTGCTTCAGGTAGACTAAGTGAAAGCCTCAGATACACAGAGACATGACTATAAAACCCTGGGAGGACAGAGCCTCAATAACTTTAAGTTGTAATCAGATTTTATTAAGACATGGCATATATTGTGATCTGCAATTACAAATGCATTTTTTCTAGTCTGATTTTCACTTTATACCTTCACATTGCATTAATAACAGTCTTACATTAATATTGATTAACTATAAATTTCTGAGGTGAAGGACACATAACTTCTTTGTACTGTGCATATTTGAGGGTGGAACAACTGATATCCTCAGGCACTGTTTTCTTCTTTGCCACTTCTTTAACTAAGATTATCTTTCAACTAATATTAAGTCATTGTCCTGCTAAACACCTAATTTGTGGTGTATTGTGGACCCTTATTAATCCGCAGAGATGTTACTTACCAACCCATTAACTTAACAGACAGACTTTGAGTTTCGCTCTAGGTCAGGACCCGAAATGGGATCATCTTTCCTCTCATGGGTCATTGGTTAAACTTTCCCAAATAGCCCATGACCTGTCAGAGATTAGAGGCTTGATCCAAATGTAAATAGATGCATTTGTGAATTCTGACACACACAGCAAGACCAATCCTTTTCTGAGTGAGTCAATGGAGAATAGTGATGGGCGCAAGCAGCATACTGAAACCCGAGCAACACACCATGTAGAAGAGAGTAGGCTTCTGCCTTGGCGGATAAATAAAGATCACTGCTTCTTTGTCAGCCTGCTAGAGGGAAGTCCAAGTATGCCTCTGAGCACAAAGATCTTCTCAGATGTTAGGATTGCAGGCAACACACTTAGCCAATCCATTCTTTGTTACCTTGGTATTGGAAACAATTAACCTCAGCCAGAGGGAGGCTTAGCAAGTTGAGCCTGTTTTGTTGCAGGCCTGTGCCAGTGCTCTGGCTGCCCTCTCTAATGATAAGATAAGTGTGATGTTGGGTTTGTAATGAGCACTTGCAGTTTCTGTAAACTGTAATGCCATATAATAAGCAGTAATTTTCCACTTAGGCTTGATAACAGGAGGTTTCTGCTTGACTTTTAGTGATAGCCAAAATGTGGGTGGTTTTTTTCCCTTACCAATATGATAAAGTTTCAGAGCCATCCTTCCTTCATAAGATAGATTGACAAGTTGTTTTCCAAGTGTGTCCAAAATGTGTAATGTCTAATCTTGCCTTTAAAAAGTCAAAGTCAAATAAAGTGGTTCTGAAGTAGCCATTTATAATAAAATGACGATATACATTCTTAAGCTCGTTTTACTTGTCTCCTGGCTGTGCTTTTCCTCAAGGGATTAGTAGCTTGAAGTCTTAGCCCAATAGCTTGGATGATAAAACTGCCAGGTCTCAAGTTATTGTTTTAAATTTCCTCTAAGAGATTATATCTTAAGTGTAAAGTGAACTCATCCTGGATGACTTGGTGCCCTTCCTTGAGAGAGGGTCATTATGCTGTGTGTTCTTCTCCCCTGAGTCCTACACTGTCAGAACCAGATGGGGTGCTTGATCTGCCTTTTTGTTTTGTTTTGTTTCCTTTCTTTTAATCATGGATAAATACTTTTAGAAAAGAAGAAGACAAAAACTTCAAATTGTAACCCTGCCCACCTATTTTTAAAGCCATCTCTTTACTTTTCCGTTGGTGCTTAAAACACTAAGATTCCATGTTTTTCTGTAACAAATTAAGATTACTTTTTTCCTCAGGCTGTCTATCCCTTTGTGAGCTATGGCTTGCATTATCTATTTATTCATTCATTCATTTCTGTAGCTTTCCACGTAATCACTTACCCCTTTCAGATGGCTTGAGCAAGACCATAACTATGAATTTTGTGATACCATAGAAGTCTTATGAATCATGATGATGGGAGTTCTGCTTACATCCATGATCACTGGGCACTGCCATTTGTCTGTCACAGCTCTGGTCTCCCTGCAGATTTCTTGCCTGGTACTTCAGTGTGTCTGATGTGCTAAAAACAGGGTATCAGTGCACAGTGGCAACTGAAATGGAGTAGTTGCTTGAGCTGACCTCACATTTCAAAGATGATTGTGCCTTTTTGGCAGAAAAGGTTGAGTTTACTCATCAGAATGACAGTTTGATCCTTTCTGTGTGCAGAGCTTGGTGTGGGGTTATAAAGAGAAGATAGACCACTCACCTATAATCTAGCTCAAAAACAACATACACATCAAAAAAGACTCTTCTATCAGCCAACTCTTCCCAAGTGTCACCTGATAAGCAAACTGAAGTCAATGATTGTTTGTTTCACCTGTCTACTTAAAAAATTCATCCAGGTCACAGAAGGACTAGTGTACAGTTTATGAAGACAGTTTATTAAAACTAAAATATAGGCAAGTTCCCTGCTGTACAAAGTTAGGCACAGATCCATGTGATCTTGATCAGAGACCAGGCCTCCTGTGGACCCCAACATTTACAGAGTTGCTCAGAGGACATACTTCTCATCTACTGGGCACTCCATACTCTTTTAGCCCTTTATTTCTCACACCTGAATCCTAGCATACCATCTCAGTGGCTCTGGGCTTTCAATTTCAAGAGCTATTGTTTTCTTCCTCCCACAGTGCCTTCCATTGAAAAGGCCACTCCGCATGTGGAGCAGAATAAACTCAGCACATGAAATGCACTGACCCAGGTGGAAGCAGATTTTTAATCAAATACCAATAGAACAACCCATTTTCTACCAAAATCCCTGGAGTCCTAGTATCACTGATGTCCACATTTTTCAGTTGTTTACTGGGAATTGATTTCTAGCCCAGCATGTTGTCTTTGGGTGTTACTTAGATTGGTATAATTAAATAAGAATGTTAAGTTCTTATGATCTTTTTGCTTAAAAATTTTACATGGAGGTAGATAGAACATTGTATATTCAGATCAGAATGAGGATCTTCCTTTTAAAGCCTAAGTGGTTTGTCCAACATTTGATTTGGGTGTCATTGTTTAAATACTTCTTTAGTATGTTGGATCTTTACACTCCCAGGTTGTTAGAAAGACATTAATTTTACTGACCAGTATCATCCTTTAGAAATGTCTAGATCAAGTCATTTGTTAACTATAGAAAGTGAGGGAGTGGGAAAAGGAGTAGCTATGGAGAGCTTAGGATTGTGTTTTGAAAGAAAGGACCTAAAATTTGTACCAGTCCCGCCAATTCCTGGTCTCCGTTTGTTTGGGAAATGGGATAGAAGAAGAAAAGCACATAACAGAGAGGGCGTAGGGAAGCAGCATAACAGCTGTTATCATTGTTGCTCTTTCTTTTCTTTTTTTTTTTTTTCCGCCACCTTATAAAGGCTTTATTTCTGCTTCATCATTATCCTGTACTTTTCTAACATGGTCCTTTGTTTCAATTTGGTATTTTCACAACTTTCATAATGTTTTCCCTTAAACAAGAAAATTTTGAGTAAACACTATATTGCCAGTTAATTCTTCAATAATAATTTTAAAATGTCATTGCTATTGTAGCATCAGTGCAAGAAGATGACAGTGAAAGTACAGGAGGGAACAGACAACATTTTGGCACAGACCACTGCTCCTGCAAAGGGCATGAAGAGACCCAGCACTGGTGTGCGCCTTCCTAGGTTCTGCAGACCCCAAGAACAGCTAGTTGCACAGGGTTTGTGAATGAAGCAGCTCATTCTGTACTCCCAGCCGATGACATGTAACCTAAATGCTGACATGTAACCCTCTAGCTGACCACATATCTTTCTTGTCTACTGGTTGTGTGGCTTTTTTTTTAACTACAAAAAGTTCAGTGAGTTACTCAGACCTTTCAAAGGTTCTTTAAAAATAGAAGGAATGACTGAATTAAAGCACGCGAATCCATCTTGAAAATACACCAAACCAAAAGGCAGCAGTGTAAATTCAACAGAGGCAGTTAGTATTGGGAGCAAAGGTATTCAGAATCCTTTAAAATGTACCTCTTAAAATAAATTTAAAAAATAAAATGTACCTCTTTAGCCGGGCACAGTGGCGCATGCCTGTAAACGACAGCCTATGGAGCATGGCTGGGACTGGGGATCGCAATTTGAGTCCCACCCAAGGGGGAGACTCGCCCATAGCAAGACCTAGTTTCAAAAAAAATTGCTGGGCATGGTGGCTTGCACCTGTAATCCAAGCTACCTGGAAACTGAGGCTGGGGATTGCTTGAGTCTGTGGTACCCCGGGCAATGAGAGCCTGCCGTTCCACGGACAAAAATAGTGAGACCTAGTCTCAAAAAAAAAATCGTACCTCTTTAAAACGTCATTGTTACCATTTCTTAGATGAGACCTGTTGTTCTAGAACATCTGATATCTGTTTTCTTGAGAAATGAGGATCCCTGCTCTAAAGCAATCAGAATCTCAGGCTCCCAGCTCTGTAGTCTGTGCCACACAGTTACACCAAGTGATGAGGCTGCTCCTTCTACCTCCAACCAAGTGACTTTCAGTGTCATTTTGCCCAAGGCATCTGTGGATGACACTGTATTTCCGTGTCATTGATCCCTCTTTGTGTTTTCTGCATTTGAAACATTTTGAGAAGAGGTTCATAGGCTTCCCCCAAAGAAATCCATGTAAAAATGGGGGGGGGTTTCGTGGGGGGGGGGGAAATCTAAGGGTCAAATGAATGCCTGTATATGAAAACCTCTGATAAAGTAGACATTTGGATAAAAATAGAAGTGTTCATGCACAGATGTCTTTTTTATCATGTTATTATTTTACCTGATTTCTGCCTGACATCCAGTGACCTTTGCCATCTGGTGGCAAAGGTCTGGGGCCATTTACTGCTAAGACAAACAGGTCAGACTCATCTTAGTCACTGACAAAAACTTAAATGTGGTGACCTCAGTTGTTGCACTTCAGCCAATGGTGCTAGAACTAAATGAGGTTCAGAGTGAAACCTGAGACCTCCTCATCAAGCTCAGATTTCAGAATCCTTTCTCTTTTTTGCCACTGCATCTGCACATCAGTCATCACAGTTTGTCCTAAAAGAGCAGGGCTTAACCTTGTTCTTAGTCCCACTTCCCTGCTCTCAGAACTTCCTTTCTGCTTACAGGAAAATACAATATCTACTGGAAAGAAACCTGTGCACAGACCTTTATCCATTCCTTCAACTCATTTAAATGAAGTACCTACAATGCAGTAGTTACTGTGCCAGGCAAAAATCCGCTTCACTACAAAATTCGAGAGCCTGTAGCAGAGGCTGAATGCTTACATTTTGACTGCCCCAGGCAACTGCCAAGAGTGTAAAGTGCAGGCTTACAAGCCTGCTACCTAGCGGCCCTTGGCTGGTAGAGGAGTCCTGCCTCCAAAGACAGTACAAGCTAGAGGATGAAATGCAGTGTGCACAGATGAAAGGGAAGATCTGTGTCAGACTTGTTTGTATTTAATGTCAAAACATTTCAATTTTGGCCTTTATATTGGTGATTTTCTTGAGTACCTTAAAATGTTTACCAGAATCTTCTCACCAGAAAGAAAAATGTACTGTATGACACACAACATGAGAGAAATAAAGCAGAAAAAAATGAGCATCCCAGGACTAGAAAGCAGGAGGCCTGACTCCTGGCCACAGTTCTGCCACCACCTGACCAGTCATCCCTGAGCAAGTCCTTGATTTGCCCTGGCTGCTGTCTCTGAGGTGTAAGATGAGGTATAAAACAAGGCTAGTGAAGGCTCTGAGAACTGTTTTATATCAAAATGGTACAGTTTGTTGTTGTGTTATTAATAAAAATGCATGATAGTTACAGAAAACATAAAATCCAATGAATTTACCTCAAAAGCTCCTCCTCACATTTACATGCCATGGTTCTAGAGTCCTAGTTCAATGTGTTGCCGGACAGATACACAGACCCCCGCGTACATCTATGCTCTAATTATAAATTATATATGTGACCTTCTAGCTCTAACCTATGAGGTAGGCCCAACCCTGTTGTTTCATCTCCTTGGCCCCTGGAATCTTGTTATAAACTCTTCTGTGCTTAGACCTAGACATCTACATGGAGTTTCACCTCCAAAGAAAAACTTGCAACCTTAGGTAATTTTAGGAAAGTGAAAAAAATAAAATAACTGAAATATGTTAGCTAGCTTGAGCTTCCGGGAGATGACAACTGTAACTTATGTAGTTAAATTGTGTTTGAAAGAAATGCAGTCATGTAGAACAACAAATAGAGGTGCTAAAGTACAAGGTTAGCTGGGTCAGTATTGAAGAAGGGCCAGGAAGTTAGGCTTTTCTTTCTCAAATCACTGAGCACATACCTTCTGACTGGAAGACTTTCCTTATGAAATATTAACCTCCATTAGATGGTGGGTGTGCATTTAAAATGTCTTAACATTTGTATTTTTAGCATGGACACAGTGGTATCAGTTAAAATAATTAGCCCTTGCTTGTAATCTAAAAGCCTTATCTCTTTACTCTTACTTTTTTAGAAGGCAGATGTTTTAAAACTGATTTGAAAATCAAATTTGCCCTTCAGTGATTTCATTTGGAAGAAACATAGAAGTAAACATTATAAAGAAGGCTTTTCAGTACATTATGCATGCAAATGTGGCAGCCGAATTCAGGTTCACAAGTGGAGGTGGATGACTGTTCTGGTTGAGAAAGGTTGAGTTGTTTAAATGAATATAAAGGTCATCGACCCTCAGAGTGTGCTCTTCTGTCATTTACTAGCACGGCTCTTGCTTCGCGCTAGACTCTACCTGCCAAATGATAAGAAATGAAAGGCTCAGGCAGCCAGAGCAAGGCCACAGTAAGTGCAGCACCTGTGTTGAAAAAGTCTGCACGGCACTCTTATCAGACCCCTGCTCTCTGCCTAGGCCTGTGCTGGATGCAACAGAACAGGGCTCAAGTCCTTTGTGCTCTTCTTGGAATACCCCACTGCTGCTGTTGAGTCTGTAGACAACGGGCATAGAAACTACATACGTGCTGCAGAGACTGATGTATTTACGGGTTTGTCTCAAACTCTGAAGGGTCAGAGACTGTCTTACTCATTTTGGAGTCACCAAAATTAAGCATACAACCTGACATGTGGTAGGAACTTAAAAATGATTTGTGAACAAATGAATGAGTGAATTTATGAATGAGTGAGTTGTTATATTTGGGGGGTTGGTTGGATTTAATGGAACTGTAGTATAGATATATCAAACTTATAGCAAATTCGATAAAAATTGTCACTGTGAAAGAGCAGAAAAGGAGAGGTAAGCTAATCCCAGCCAAATTCTTGCTCTCTATCCTGAAGACAAGGAGACAGAGAACCCTTGACTCCTCAGAGTCTTGAACCCAACTGCATGACTAGAGAGAAGAGGTCTCCCACCAGGGAAGTATGACCACCCTGCCAAAAATCTGAATTAAAAAGCTGATTGCCCAGATCTTTAGCATGTGGGTTCAAGGAGGGGTGGTCCAGAGGAAGCCAAGCATTCCATGGCAATTGTTTGTTGGAGTAGGCAGGGCAGCCTGGGCTGTGGGCGGAAGCTTGGTCTCTCTATGTGATGCTAAAGCCTGATCCAGAGAGACCCATTTTAAAGGATTCCATTAGATGAACTTCTGTTTGAAAGTCCACTGATGTCAGATACCTTCTGGGAAGTGCTTTATGCTATGCTCCATCTCTCTTGTACTTTTTAATCTCTTTTCTGTTTAAGAATCTTCATTTAGCTTAGGTTTCTTGGGGAATATGATATAAACTTTTCCAGACTGTTCTCTAGCTTCCATCTTCCTTTCCTCTAGGATGATTCAGTTGAGGGGCAAGGTCTATTCTGTTTGAGCTCAAATTGCCTCAACCTATGCCTACCAGAGCATAGCCACAGTCCCCTTGGGTTTGAATGGCTACAGAAGGCTCCCTGAGTTCTTTGCATGCCTCTGACTGAGCTACTTGCATGTTTCTGATTGATGGAGATTATAGTAGATCCTTCTTTCAACACCTTCTTCAGCACCCTCTGCACACAAGGCACCAGGTCAACCCTGCCCTCATACTCTTTGTCCTGTTTCCTGGGTCATACTGAGAATTCACTGAAATTTTCTCTGTATCATGGAATGGAATTTCTGTATCATAGGCTTTCTCAGGAAGCCTTTGGGAGATAAGTCTCTCAGCAGCCTATTACCAAACAAAAAAGTCATATTTTGTTTAAAAAAAAAGTAAGAGAGCTTATCTGGTTTTCTTAAGAACTTTTTCATTTAAGGAGGAAAATGGGATGGAGTTCATGCATGGATAACTATTCTGGAAGTGGAGATTATGCCAGTCCCAGTAGCATGTGTGTGTCTCTCAGAATGTGGTGTCTCTGTCTCTCAGACACTGGTGTGTATAGACAGATGAGAAGAAAGTAGCTTAGGGCTTCCTTTAGAATTGGTATTTATTAAATAAGAACTAGTATCAATGTTCTCCTCTTACCCTTGCCTGCAAAAAGGGCCTCCATACCCAAAGGGGCAGCCTGTGGGGGGAACCTTCATGGCCAGTGTCACATGACGCCTGGGTGTCTTCTAACAGGAAGCCCTAAGTAAGCCATCGCCTCAGCGTGACCTCATCCTAACCGTCTCTTCCCCCACTCTCCCACATACGTGAACACCTTTTTCTCTGTCCACATCCATTCATTCCCCCAACCTAGAAACGTCTACTCATATTAACTCACTTCTCATGAGTTAATAGCTCATAATCACTCATTGTCCAAGTCAATTTCATCTGCTTCTGTTCTCTCATTGACTCTTGGGTAGTCTCTTCACAGCCACTCTCACCTCTGGTCTTTTTTTTTTTCCTCTATCTCTAGAGTCACAATTATAAAGAGAGCTATCATACCCTACCTGTCCACAGTCTAGATGCTTTAGCCTGACATGCAAGATCCTACCATCTTACCCCAAACTTCATGTTTGCCTCTTTTCTTCTTGCTTCTGTACATACCTTCTGCCATCACTGCTGCAGACTACTGCTGTTCTCCAGCTTGGTCTCTGCTTTCTCATCATTGTGAAGTGTCCATATGCCAATGTTATTATCTGGAATGCTGGTTACTGCTCATCCCCATGCCTTACCCTTACCTTCACTGCTAAATTGTAGGTTATCTTTTATACCTACCTCAATGTCACCACCTCTAGGTGTCCCATCTTGACCCCTCCATGCTAAACTAAATAGCATGCTACATGTGGGAAAGACCTGCTTTCCCTTAATCAGTCCTGAAACTGGACTCATATAGACTTTGCTGGGAGAGGTTGAGAGGGGAGCTATATTACAACCCTGGTTAAATGATGAAAATACTCAGAGTTTATTTCAATTAAATGCAAGTTTAATTTAATTGTACACCCCTTCTCTGGTGATGAGGAAAGAACTACATCTACTTTATTTATTACTACATTCCTATCATATGATAGAAGCTCAGTACATATTAATGGATGAGTGAACCAGGAGATCAACTGGTGTCTTAAACTAGAACTTAAAAGTCATTATTGGAACTTGAGGAACTCATGGATGGCTTAAGCATTAAAAAGAAACTGTGGGACCCCAAAATTCCATTCCAAGATATATAACCAAGAGGAATGGAAACCTATGTCCACATTAAAAATTTACACATATGTCATCATAAAGCATTATTCATTATAACCCCAAATTGAAAATATCTATCAGCTGGATGACAGGTTAAACAAAATAGGGTATAACCATCAAGCCCTCTTTTATTGTGCAACAAAAAGGAGTGTGCTGCTGATATATGTACACTATGGATAAATTTTGGAAACATTTTGTGGGTGAAACAAACCAATCACAAGAGATCATATATTGTATGATCCATGTAGCTGCTATGTCCAGAGCAAGCAAATCATAGAAACAAAAGCAGGTTTTTGGTTTCCAGGGGTGGGAGAATGTTGGGGAGAATGAGAACCCTGTTAAAGGACTTGGGATTTCTCTTGGATGAAAATGTTCTACATTTAATTGCGATGATGGTCTCACAATTCTGTGAATGCACTTAAAAACCAAGTCAGTGGTTTTTAGTGCATTCATAGAATATGTGAATTATATTCAAAATAAAGCCATTATACATATATTTTTAAAAGGTCTGTAGGAAGTTTACATACAGGGCTAGCCTACCCTTCCAAGGACTGTCCATGTCAGACACCAGGAACAATGATCCAGAGGAGTACCCTTAGTTCATCCTCATGTTTTGTTAACATGAATACTCCAGGTTGTGATCTCTGGGCTTTCAGAGTATAGAAGTGCCACGCTGTGATTGATTGGTATTCTTAGGGTCTAAACAGCTAAGCATAAACTAAAGCTGTAAGAGAGACATATACTGCCCACTACATTTTCTCTTCTCTTTCCTTGTAGTTCCTTTGAGAAAAAGAGGTATTTGGTAACAGATTTACTCTCCCTTCCTCTCTTCTTTCCTGGTCCCCATATCCACTGCTCCTTTTCTGGTTCTCATGACTGTCTTGCCACAGATCTAGTCCAGGAGTTACTGCCTTAATGTATTTACAGCTTATGTATTCTAACCCAGAGGTTTCACTCTGGGATTTTTGGGTGAGAAGAAAGCAAAATACAAACCAGATCATAAATATCTACCAACATAGTAAAAACCATGGTCCTGTCTTCCTCACATGTGGTTGGACCACAGCAAGACCCAGCATGAGTATCAGAGGTGGGCTCAGTGGTGCTGGGCTGATGAGTTGCTGGGCTCTTGATGGGCTGTCCCTGCCTCTTGAATAGCTACTTTATATGTTGGTCACTCAGTGGGTAGTAGGACTACCACTGTAAATGGAGTCTTAACACTGGTGTTGTTATAGATTCTAAGTCAGTAAAATTCAGATAATGAAATCAGAATGATCCCTGCTTCTAATAGCCTACTGGAATAAGTATATTTAAATGCAAGAGTTAGAGACATTTGCATGAGCTTGACCTGATTGAACAAGTTTCATAAGTAGCCCCTTTGATATGAAAACAACCTAGTCCTGTACCCACAAGGCTACATGAGATGTTAATTCTGCACCGACATCATTGAGATCTTATAGTACATGGCTTTTAAGTAGCATGTCTATATTATCCTACCTAATGCATTTTTGCTACCAATTATTGTCTGACCTAATTCAGTGCTGGTAATTCAATTTAATTCTTTGATGGCATCATAAAATATTGATAGCAAAGTTGATAATAACAGTGTAAGAATGGAAATAAGTATCATTTTTATTAATTCAAGTGAAGTCAAATATATTTGATTTCTCCTGATTCCATAATTCTCACTATTGTTGATTCATGCAACAAATAATAATTGAGCACCTACTAAGTATTAGACATTGAACAATGCAGATAGGATCATCAGGTTTACATCCTAGTGGGAAGGAAAGGAACAATAACTGGCAAAGTTTCAACTACTAATCAGAGTTTTGATGGAAATGATACATAGTAGAATGTAGACATTGGTAAGGCTATGGTAGACATCAGGCAGTTTTAGTTCAGAGAGGCATGTCTGAGTAAATGATATTTGAACTGAACTGAGTGATATAGAAACCAGCCTTACAAAAGTTTGGAGAAAAGAAATTTGGGGAAGAGTAAGGCCATGAAGAGGGAAGGAGCTTGATGTATACAGAACTGAAAGATGACTAGTTGCAGAAGCTTGGTGAAGAAGCCAGAGAGTGGTATGGGATGAAATGGAGAGGCCAGGAGATCTCAGATTATATGGAACCATTAGGTCTTGGTAAGGAGTGTGAACTCAATACTAAGGGAGTCATATGAGCAGATCTCTGGTTGCTGTGTGGAGAATCCCTTGGAGAGAGGTAACTAGAAGTGGGAAACCAATAGAGAGGTTGTAGCTATAACTGAGGTGAGAGTGGCAGGAATTTCAACTAGGGAGCTGACAGTAGAGATGGGGAGAAGTGGTTAGTTGTAGAAAATACATTGCTGGTGGACTAAACTGGGGGCCAGAGTGGGAATGGGAGACAGGGAGAGAAGGGTCTCGAGACTACCTTCTGACTCTGTCCTTAGTCCTGGATATTTAAGCATTTCACCATTTTTATCAGGGCCCTGAAAGAAGACAGACAGCAGCCCTTAGGTTTCTAGATGAAACAAAGCTAGGAGGGATGACGACTGACTCCTGTGATAGATGACAGACTCGAGATTCAAAATTATCTCTCCAGCCTCTAATGTGAGACCAAACCAACAGGATGGGACTTAATGGGGATAAATGTGATGCCCTCCATTTAGGTTCAGAAAATCAATTGTACAAGTAGAGTGTGGAGGCAGTCAAGCCTGAGAGAAGTTTATGTGAAAAAGAGCTGTGGTTTTAGTTGGCCACAATCTCTGTATGAGGTAATAGAGACTGCTCTTAGCCTCAGGCAGTCTTATTCTAACTGGCTGGGTAGGGCCCCAGTGCCCATGCCACCTTGCAGTTGTGGTCTGTGTTGGCCTGTGACCCTGCTTAAAGCACACATTGAAGGTAACCAGAAGATGAGGGTTCTGGAAGCTGTTTGGAAGAACTAGGGATAAAACAAGCCAGGTAAGTCAAAACCAAGCAAGTTTTTTGACAGATTTTTTTCATACTGTCCAATGAGCATCTATTCTGTGCTAGTTACTTTAAAAAAAGAAGTCCCTGAATTGATGGCACATAGACAGATCTATAAATAAATAAATGTTGTAAAGCATTCCAGATGCAACTCTAGAAGGCTGCATCGAGTACAGAAGGACAGAGAGGAGGGAGTGAGCATTCTACCTGAGAAGGGTTGATAAAGGTCTCTTGGTGGAAATACCTTATGCTGAACCTTGAAAAATGAGTGAGTACTGGCTGCAGTGCCATCTGGTGTGGGGAAGGGCGTTTAGAGGCATTTCATGTAGAAAGAACTGTGCATGCAGAGGCATACGAGAAATCACATGTGTCTTGGGTGACTAATGTGCTTTGGCATCACAGAAAAGCAGGGCAGAGGCCTGGGGACAGCCAATTCTTGGTTCAAGGGTTTGAACCAAGGAGGATTTGTCTTAAAGTATACTTGGAGTCCTGCAGCCCTGCAGCTCAGTATGCCAGTAGGGAATGAGCTGGAGAGAAGCCCAGGGGGGAAATTGGACCAGAATAGAGATCCCTGGATGCCATCTCAGGAAATTTGGCCTTTTTCTTTAAGCAGAAGAGGTGGTAACGCGGCTGTGCTTTGTTCGGGTAGGTTGTTCTTATGACAACAAGTGGAGTAAACTGGTTATAAAAGAAAACTGGGGGTGCTATTACCAAGAGAGAGATGAGAATTGAGGAGAGACTGAACTAGAGCCATAGCAGTCAGTGCAGAAAGAATTATTGAGAAGTTGCAGTGAGGTGCCCCTTTTAGAGAGTGCAGGAATGCCCTTTTATAACTCTGTCCCCTAGTACTCTGGAGCAGGTAATGGGGCAGCATTGGGGCAGCCAGTCAGCAGGCTGGAGCTCCAGGAGCACAACAGTCAGAGGCAAAAGGGTTTCATCTGAAGACAGTGCCACACATACGTCCAGAAGTTACACTTGCAGCAGCAGCCACTGATGTCAAGTCTGCCTTCTAATCACAGATGAGACGTCTTAGTGTGTGGAGAGACAGCCAGCCCCACAGGGTTGCCCTCGCCATTACACTCTCACTCAGCTCCATCAGCAGGAGGAGCTACGGGCAAAAAGAACAACAGTCTTTTCATAGACCGGGAGCTGCAACTTTCTGCAGCTGTCTTTGGCCTCTTCCGAGGTGTTCTTGAGCTTATCCCTCTACAGCCTGACACTAAGGCAGGCCAGCCCTGAACCTCAGCCACCTTCTGCTGGTGGGTCTTCCCTGACCTCCAGAGCAGGGACCACAAGGACAGTGACTGTTGTGTATCAGGGCACTGTGACATTCAACCAGGTGTGATAGCATGGCTCTTTATTCTCTGGTATTTACAAGAGGCCCATTCTTTAGCCTGTCAAGAATCTTTGCATTAGATATCAAGAAATATGAAACCAAGAGAGAAGAATGTAAGCTGTGAACTACGTTAATGAATATATGCCCAAAAACCACACTAAGTGGTCACACTAATGACTAGAGCCAGGACTTCAAAGCACAAACCCCCAAAGTGGTCTCATCTGGAGAGCTGTCAGGATCCCAGAGTGCTCAAAAAGCTTAAAGAAGGAAGTGCCCTGCCTGCCTCTCTCGAGGACGTCCTGCTTCTCCTTGCAGTGCAGCATTTGCTTTCCCTATTAAGAGACTTTGCACTGGGGGACTGGAGGCACACGCTGGAGGAGAAAGCCACTCCAGGACACACTTGTTAACTGGTAACCCTCATGCTGCCCAAATCTCTGCTTGTCTCAGCTGTGAAATCCTGGGTCAAATTCTGTTATGAAGTCGATTGCTTCCAAAGCAGCCCTGCTGTCCTCAGGTCTTTGTTTTATTCAAGGCTGCGCTGTCAGCGGTGGGCTTGCCTTTGATGGGCCACAGCAGTGTTCTTCATGCCTAACTAGTGTTTTAATGTTCGTGAGAGACTGTGGCTAATTGGATCCCCATGGTACCATGAATGGCTTTAGAAGCCTCTTATGTCAGGGGAAGTAACTCTGTGACTGTGTGCACACTTTCGAGCATGTTTGTATACACATATGCCTTCACATCTCAGTGAGCACCTTAAGATTGTAGTATTCTTTGGCTCAGATTTCAGGTTTTGACAGTTTTGAATACTTGTTTTCTCAAAGTCAAAAATCTCAGCATGACCTCTAAGATCCTTAACCCTGTTCCTCTCAAAACAATTTTGTTGTAGGTGGTTCTGGGATCAGTCAGAACTGCCCAGCCAGACTCGTCTTAACCACATATCATGTCTGCTCCACATCTTATCTAACCTACACTCACAGATCTGTTATGAGCCTCCATTGTCCTGCTGTCTACTCTGTGCTACCCCGTGTATTCAGACTTTCCTTTTGCAAGGTTGTAGCAGTGGGGGAGACCCATCTCCCCACTTTCTCATCTCTGTAGTGCTCTGCTCAATTACTGTGAAAGCTAAAAATTTTAGTAACCCATTAATATGTAACTCAGTAACCTCTGACCCATTGCTTGTAACCTGAACAGGCCCTTAACATTCCTATTCACAAACTGGAGAGAACCAGAGAGGGCAGGTTAGGGCAGGTGTTGATATAAGGGCACAGGTCAGAGTAGAACTAGCTAAGTAGCTTAAGGCAAGACAGTCTAGTGTATCTTCAGATTTGGGATGCCTGGCACTTGTCCACCCCAGGTCCTCAGCAGCCTTGCATTTCCCCCAAGCCAGGGGACTGTGCCCACTCACTGGACACTGGTGTTGCCTGTCTTCTCTTTTTATGAATGTGTTTTGTCTGTCTCAGATGAATTGGTGCCTGTGGCAGTGATCTCTAGTGGTGAGACTCTGTACCCACAATAAGGTGTTATTAGGTCTCTTCAACTAGACTGTAAGCTTCTTGAAGTCCAGGGCTGTCCCTGGTTCTGCTTTGCACTCTTGGAGGTAGTTGCTAGTCTCAAGCTGAAGTTAGCCTGCTCTGTTTTTCTCTCTCATAGCACTTGTCCTTCACAACATCTGTCACCATTCAGAATGTTATTTTCTCATTAATGTATGTCTTTCCCACTAGGCTGTAAATTCCATGAAAGTAAGGACACACTCTGCTCTATTCAGACTACATTCCTGGCACCTGTATAATCCCTCCTTTTTTAAAAAAATCACTTAAAGAATCCCTACAAATACAGCAGTAAGTTTAGGAACAAAGGATGTCTCTGTTCTCCTAGATCTTACCAACTGAAGAAGTCCTTGGCCTTCACCTTCAGTTTCTGCTGGGCTAGCTTCCTAATGTACCCTGAGCTTTCTGCCTGTTCCCATTACCTGTGAATCTGACTGCTGGTAACTTGGTTCAAATGAATCTTAGAACCTCTAAGATACATTACAGCGTAAAAAGTGGCAGCAACCTTAGTTGATTTATTCTTGCTCCTTTTGTTTATGCTGGTTATGGGAAAAAAAGGAATGGATGGCTTTGAGGCATTAGGTATGGAGGGGCAGGGAATTGACATCTGGCAACACATGTAGAAACAAATGTATGACTGCCCTGGGGAGACCTCCATGGAGAAAGCATGGCTTTCGTATCCTCCTGTGCATGGTGAGGATGCATCTGCCTCTTATAAAGGAAATCACTAAGATATACAGCTACCTAATGTGCCAGCCAGAGTTCCATCAGAAGTTAGCAACCTTAAATTAAATGTGACTTTTTGACCCACATTAATGGATTTGCCCTAACTAAATCGTAGAATTGCTGCATCACATTTCATTATTACCTTGAAATTACAATTTCATTCCAAATGACCAGGCCTTGTAAGTAGTGTAAGCACATACTCTGAAACAAGCTACAGATTAAACTGCAAGTTTTTAATGGGTGATACTTGGATAACTCTGATTAAACATATAAATCATGTCTAATGCTATATATCTGAAACTTATATAATGTTAAAAGCAAATGATACATCTGTAAAACTTATTTAAAATTAAGTAAATCGCAAACATTGGAAATGGGAAAAAAACATTCGCTGTGTACTTGATGCAGGTACCTACTGGTTTTTGGCTCAGTAATGGATCATACTCTTTTCCAACTTCTTGGTCTTTGGCTTTTCATGGCACTTTTTGTATGTCTAGTCTGACATTCAGTAGACAGAGTTTGTCCATTTCTACTGCTTACATTTGGTGTATACTTTGCCAATAATCTCTAAAAGTCTTTGTGCCAAGTTTTAAGGGTTTTATTATGGGTGTTTTTGTTTGTTTGCTTGTTTTCATCCAACATTGGTTTTGACACAATGATCCTCTCCTCCCAAGCAGTAACATTGGATTTTGATAATCCCTTTCTTTCTCATTATAAGATGGCCCTTGTTCAGAAGTCTAGGCATGGCCATATCCAAGGTCACAAATATTGCAGGAATTTGCTACAAGAGCCAGGCAGAAAGGTCCAGCCATCCAATAAGAGAAATGCCAGCATAGAAAAAGAGGCTACATACAGACCATAAGACTCAAATCAAATCAATCTTATTACTAAGTTATTCATACCCCAGAATTATAAAGAATTTCCAGCCACTCAAAAGACAACAGGAAGACCAAGACAAGTATTTTTGAGCCAAGATGAAAAATTGCGAAGGGGGGGGGGGAGTTGGTATACCCAGCTGAGGTTGGTGGAGGAATAACAGAAGCAAATGGGATGAAAGAATATTTTCAACTGAAATGGCTAAATCAATCAGGGAAGGGCAGATCTAGAGATGGGTAAGGAATTGGATAGGAAAAAGATGACTGAATTTCTAAGTTCGGAACTCCGTGCAAGAATACCTTCCCTGGTTATAAGGGTGATCGTTTATTTGGCACTGAAGTTTAGTGGAATCCACTTTTAGAGTACTTTAAAGTTAGTTGTAATCTATAAATCTTCCTCAAACTCAGGGTTAGAACTTTATTCCTACTGGCTTTGCCACAATACATTTATCTGAAGATAAGAAAAATAGTAGAGAATAAGAAAGCATTGGGAGGAAAGTTTGAGTGGGATGCCAGAAAGATCATGTGGGCATACACCTGCTTACCTGTGTGTAACTTGTCTAACTAGAAGTGTATCTTTGACATGTCTTCTGCTTTATGTTTATCTAAGTGAGAGACAAAGATAAGTGTTATATGTTCAACTAGAACCAATACACACAGGATTGTGTATTGTCTCCAGAGGACTATATACTATATCTCATTTTGTGTATTATTAAAATCAGGGTGCTTTTGTTAAGTAAGTAATTGGAGTTATTATTGCTAACTTAATCCTTCACCAGTGTGATTTAATAGCATTTTTATTAGTACGTTTAAACATTGTACTTAAGTGACTGAGAGCCCTGATTTTAGAGACAAATCTTATATTTCAGTGTCAAATGTATACAATTCATGGTAAGTGCTCAGACCAGTCTCTTACCTTCTCTGGGTTTCCTTTCTTCTTCCAGCTGCTCGCTATACCAAAAGGGTGTTGGTAATGAGACCATGTCTCTGGGAGTATTGACTGGCCTTCAGCGGAAATCTGCAGTGTTGTTATTAGGTCATTATTGTTCTCTTACAGATTTCATCCACATAATGGTGCTCATGGTCTAGCTGGATTTCACTGGCAAAGTGATTTAAATGCAGTGACTTGTGTTGAGCTGTGCTCCTGATTCACTGTAACATTCTATGGGCAGGAATTTAGTGGTGCTTTTGGCCTGTGTGTCTGCACATTGGTGTGTGAAATTTCAGAGATCGAAGCCAACAGGGTGGCAGTGGCTTCCTGGGGGGGGGGGGGGGGGGGGGGGGGGGGGGGGGGGGGGGGGGGGGGGGGGGGGGGGGGGGGGGGGGGGGCTGGTGCTCTTGGACAGGAAGGCTTTGGGGACTGGTGAATGGCAGGAAGGCAGGTGTTGATTTACCTGTTTGCCAGTTTATTTTCTTTTGGGAGGCAGTGTTTCAATTTACTGCATTCCTTGGAGGTTTGACATATCAATTAGATGTTATCGACAGTAATAGAGGGGCAGTTGCTGTAAATGTGAAGTTTTTACTGGTAGGCCATGAAATGACACCCCAAGGGACTGTAGCAGAGTGGCGTGATAAATACCGTGTTACCTGCACACGGACAGAGAAACTGATTAATAGGGGAGGATGATTCTATCTCCTGCACTAAAATGTTATTTATTCATTCACTGTCAATCAAACCGTCTGTTCTAATTGGCTGAAAGGTTAAATCATCAAGATCTGTTCATAAACCAAGTTAAGGTAGAAAGAAAAACCGTGTTAAATCATAATCAGTAGCTTGTTTATTTACTGCATTATTCCATCTCTGTGACCTTGAAGAGACTCTCTTTGTACCCTCTGGTTACAGTAGCAGTCCTGAGCCAAAGGAACTCAGGCATGGATGGAGGTTACAGAAAAGGAGATGTTTGTCTTGCTTGGTGAAGCTACTGAAATCTGAAAGAGAGTAAGGAGAGAGAGCTTGGTGCAGTGTAGCCTCAGCATAATTAGACCATTGCTGCTCTTTTTGCAGCATTTTTAATGCATGGCTTTTGGATTGCATGACACTTGTAAAGGGAAGAATTATTTTCAAAAAGACAAATACATTTCCACACTAACAGTTTTATAAAGATGTCAGTGGATAAGCATAGGCATCATTAAATTACATTTTAAAGGCAGGCTTCTCATTGTAATAAATCTGCATTATCAAGTCTTATTTCTGAAATGAATCATACATTGTAAAACTTTATGAGAGTAAAGTAAAAGATCCCTTGTTGGCCAGTACAAGTGTATATTGTCAAACCGTGCAGAAAAGATAGCTCCAAATCCCAGTGAAAATGCCAGTAAGGTTACACCCCTTTCTTCGAAGCAGTATTTCATGTAACAAGCTACTTTGGGATGTTAAAGAGCTTTTCACATTGCCAAAGTAGCTTATTCAGAGAAAGCCAAAAGTAAACTCACATTCAAAGGATCTTTCTACTCAGCCTGATACTGTGAAAACACAGCTTGCTCTTCAGAGGGGCCGATAAAGGTCAGTCTCCCAGAACCACAGGGCTGTGGAAGGCCTCTCTCCAGCACCAGGCTGCTATCCTCTGCCACTCTCCTCTTGCTCACAAGCTCCCACCCACTTCCCTAGAGCTCCCTTCTCCCCAGAGAAGCCAGCACTGCAGTCTGAGAGTGAACAGTTTTGAGGCTTAACAAGCCATCCCATGATGGGTCTGCAATGTTGAGTATATGCTGCTGTGACAGCTCATGAGTCTGCTCAATCTTAGACCACATTAAATACCAGCAAAAATAGCCAAGGAGGGTCTAATAGTCAGCTCTTTGGACATCCCTACAATGACAGGGGTAGTGAATCCCTCCCTCAGTGCTTGAAATTATTTGTATTTATGTTTTTGTTTTAGGTCATCATATTTGCAGAAGGTGTCACAAGTACTTCTTAGTGCCTCTTCTAGCAAAAATGACAAATATTAGCTACTTTTCATCTTTTAGTGATTGCCAGCTTCCTTTTGCAGGGCAAACGCTTGCCTGTCTCAAGACTGTGGGGCCTTAGTTATGCCTGGGGAGTAGCAGAGCTTTGGGGCCATGTTGTTTCACAGTCAGATCGCATGTGAGGAGCTTGACTGACTCCTAGATGGTGTGAAAAAGTTTCAAGTCAGAGAATTAATCAGAAAGATGAAGGTTAAATAGCAAGTCTTAGGTGGCTAACTTAGTAAGGAGAGAGTTTTAGTCTAAAGAGAAAGTGATAAAGGTGATGTCTTCATACTTCTGCAACGGACTGCATAGCAGGTGACTGTGTCTTGCTTCTTGGGGTCCTGCACCAAAGGCTGGTAAGTCACACTGTCTGTAATGCCAGCTCCAGTGCACAATTGGTGGCTAGTTGACAGATCTTGTAGGAGAGAGCAGTCTGTCTAGGAAGCTACAGTCAGCAAGTATAATGTCATATATAACTAGAAATTAAAATTCAGACATAGATACAGAAACTCACTGTCATGTGTAACTACTCATTACTCTTTTGTCCAGTATTTCCTTTATGAAGGAACCTAATCACAGTTTCAATGTAGCTATTGTTGGGACTTCTCTCCATGCTGCACACACTCAGCCTAAGGCTCAGGACCTGGGATGAGTGGTAGACATCCCAGATCAGGAAAGTCAGGACCTACTTGTGGGGCCAACCTACAGGATAAAACAGAATATTTGGAAAGGACTCTGTGGTAGAAGAGGTAAAAGTCAGGGTAAGCAACCCCAGCACAGATGCAGGGGGGCAGTTCTGGGCAACAGGCAAGGCAAAGCACAGCCTAGAAGCTGCCACAGAGGGAGTGTTCCCAGCAAGTGGTTGCAGGGACCCAGCCTTGGAAACCGGAATTTGGAGGCAAAACGTAGCTCTTGAAGTGCTGGGGAGGGTATGGTATGACTTTGGGACTCTATGGGTCAGGGGGACTGGGGAGTGGAGCAGTGGTCAGGGCAACCTTCAGCTCATGACCTGCTCTGATTTGACCTCTAAGCAGAGAATGGCTTTTACATTTTTAAAGGTTGTTAGGGAAAAAAAAAACAAAAACAGGAAAATGAGGACTATGACAGAAATTATGTGATGTAAAATATTTACAGTCTGACCCTATATATTTACCTGGTCTGGTAAAAGTTTGTCAACCCTAGGAATAGACTTGAATATAAAATAACTGCTGGAACCAGGGATCTGACCTGTTCATTGAATTACCAGAAATGAGGTAACAGTCAGTTTGTGGAACCCAAGTACTTGAGAGTGGGTTCCAGGGTCTGGCTCACTGCTAAGTGACTTCCCTGTTCCCCTTCTCTCCCTAATCTGAGGTAAGGCTGACCCAGGGTCAAGGTAGAGTCTGCAGGTAAGGGACAGTCAGATAGACCTTGCAGCACAGGGTACCTGACATTTCTAGTGATTATTTGGAGTGTTTTTCAGTCTCCCCATAGTTTGACACTCATAACTATCTTCAGGACAGATGTTTTCCAGTTGTTACAACAAAGGCTCCAGAGATATAGTAACTCACCTAAGGCCATGCAAGTAGTGAGTGGTAGGACTTGGCCAACCCAGATCTTATGAGCCCTGCTGGTGGGTTTCCTGTTCCGTGGGAGTAATCCTTGGCCAGCATACCCCTCCACCAAGTGGATATCTCTGCAGTACTTTTGAACGTTGATTTCCTACCCATAGTGTCATTTCATTTCATTCCTTCATCCTCACTGCCACTAAAATTACCTTCCTCAGTTCTCCTGATTCCCTGAAATGCCCCATATGCTTCCAATCTGCTGTCTTCTACCCAGTAGAGCACAAACTTGTCCTCTGTAGACAAGATAGTGGATCTCATCATGCTAGAAATGCACATTCAGGGGCCTTACCAAATCAGAAACTCTGGGGGTGGCAGCTGGCAGATGATGCTGTTGAGATCAAGTTTGAGACTCATTACAATAATTCATCAGAATGAACACATGCTGCCTCGCCCCCTGTGAAAGCCCTAGATGGAGAATGACCACTGTTCTATCTAGGAGGTAGCTGCTTCACTAACCATGAAGGTGGTAGGAACAGCCACAGCACCAATTGTGGTATAGTAGTCCTGTTTCAAGGCCCAGGGAGAATTTCGTTGCCAGCATTGATTCTTTAGATGGTATTGCCAGCTGCTAAGCACTCCTGTATGGGGAGGAAATGAAAGGGTTTAGGAGTGTGAACCTAAACCTACTGTACTATGCACCTAGACAAACCACTTCCTCAGGCCCCAGACTTGGGGGTTGCATTGTCTAAGGTCTTTCAAGGGAGCCTGTGCTCCCCAAATGCAACTTTTCTGTGGAGTGCACATTCATGCATCTGACTCAGCTCTGACTGAGGGATTCTAGACAAGGAACAAGAACGCTCAGAAGTGTTCCACACAGTCTGTAGCATTCCTGGTCCCCAGAACCACCTACCAACAGGGGCATTTTGACCCAAAGTTGAGTATCATAATCTTTCCCACAAAAATTACAGAATTAAAGATAGAAAAATGAAAACCATAAACACAGAGGTGTACCCATTGCCCAGTCACACATTTGGCATCAAGAAACATGCTGTGTCACAGTCACAGTCTTCATTTAGTATGACTCTGTTGCATCAAGAAGAAATGATTCCAAAGGATATTCGTTTTCCATTATAGTATAGAGAGTGAATGAGTAGTGAAGGGTGAAAATAGAGCTATCCTCCCAGAGCCTTAAAATGTATGTTGTGGGGTCTTTAGGCAAGAGATATTGCAGTAGTGGTAGGGTAGAGTTTTGTTGTTAATCTAGTTTAAAAGCTCAGCACACGGTCAGGTCTAGAGTTCTGCTGACTTGAGGGGAAGAAAAAAAAAACAGCTGAATGACAAAATAGCTGAAATTTCATCCATTTCTACATCTTACACCCCATAGCCCTTCAGAACTGCCCGGCAGGACACCAACGTGATCCTGCCAGGACAAGAGTCACACCAAAAAGGGAGATAAGTGAATTGTCCAGCAACTTTAGGAAAATCTACTTTGTGCTTTCACACACCCAGTTGAACTTTTCAGAAATATTGATGAAATAACTTGCCGGCTGTGATTATCAACAGCTCTATTTGATAGTCTTTGACAGAAAGCCAATGGGCATGCGCAATGTCAGCCAGCCAGTGCTAACAGGGCCTTCATTAGCAGCCGTTAAGGGAGGGAGTGCTCTACTGTGCCTGGAGAGTGATTCCTGTCCCCTGGTGGTGCTCACTGGAGCAGTGGTAAGCTGTTTGCTTAGCAAGCCCAGGGGCAGACATGAAGCCTGCCTGTACATCTCCATCACTCTGCGGGTTTTTTATGTTCTGATCTCCAGGAACACAAATAATATTCTTTCTAAGCTGCTCCAAAATACAAGTGATAGAAAATATCATGGAAAAGGTAAATTGCCAGACAGTAAGCCCTCATGACCGAGAACTTATTCATAAAATGATGACAAATTTATTGCACACATGCACTGCTGGCTTTCTGAGATTAATAGCTGATCTATCTGATTTTAAAGCCTGACAGTGGAATCAGAAAGAGTTACTGGTCAGTGTTGTCTCCCATCCCTTCACCCAGCAACCTTCCTCCCCCCAAAAATAATACAGAAAAATAAGCTGATTTAGCTCCAGCCACAGTCTTACAGTATTTTATTGCAGGAAATTTCCATGTGCCAAGGATAACTTTTAACCTTTGTGAATGCAATTTGACTTCTTGGCATCTGCTCTCAACTCCGCAAAACCCTCAGGGCAGGGGGCTGGCATGGTGAATAACTAGGACTGGATTGAAACACATCCTGAAAAGAAGTCATATTTTTGTGCAAGGCTCATGGCTGCTTGTTTACTAGGAAGTAGTAAAGAAGTCGTTGTTTGATGTCTTAGCCTTGAGGGCATGAGCGAAATTCAAAGCAGGTGTTAAAAAATATACTGCATCAAATCTTGACTATGCAAACACACACCCACACCCATACATGTGAAGCCTAGTTTCACAAAATACAGGGTGGGAATATCTGAGGCTGCTGACCTGGGATGAATCAGAAATCATCACAAAGAGCAAGGTGCCTTGCATGCAATCTCTCTCCCTGTCCCTCCCTGACTCAGCTCCGATGAATTATTTAAATGGTCAGACCATAATCCCTGACCTGCCAGACTTCCAGCTTCTCTCCTTGCCCAGCTGGGTCCCTACCTGTCTTTGGTTTTGTGTCATCAGCTATCTAAATTACTTCATGTATGTGTTTTCTAGGCCCTGGTTGTCTTCCGTCCTGTCCACCATGCTTTGTGAGTTCACAGGGAACCCAGAGGCCCCTTTTCTTTACCCACTGTGCAGGCTGGGAGAAAACTATAGAATTAGGGGCAGGGTAGCAATTCATTCTCTCCAGTGGGGTAGGCCAGTATACAGGGAGACTGGGGAGGGTGGAGAGTGACTTGGTTCCCATGCATGGAGAGCGAGGGGCCTGCAGCCCATACTTCTTACAAGTCTTAGAAGTCTTACAAGTCTCTGCCTATAAGACTGGACCCAGAAACCCATTGACACCAAGTGACACAGGTGGTGATGATTTGTTTTTTTAATCAAAAATGCACCTGAAAAGAGGGGGGAACTTTTTTTTTTTTAAATTCAACTTTTGTGTGAATAGTAAAGTATCCCAGAAGGAAAGACTCTTCCACACACTCCTGCCCAGCAGGGGCTTGCAGGACATTTGCCTTCTCACTTTAATTGTGCTACATATGGCAGTTTATACAGATTCCAGGAAGGGCCTCCCAGGGGCCTGCTGTGAACACTTGTCACCTTTTCCTCACAGGCCTCCTACTCAGAGATTCCAGCACTAAATGGCTCCAGGCCAGCCTTGAGCAGCTCCTGTGCTAAGAGCAATGGTTTTCATCAGAGAGAAACATTTTTTCGTACTCCGGAGATTTTTAAAGCTTTCCCCAGTGCCCCCAATTTCTTATCTGTTCAGCTACAAATATCAGGCCCTTAATAGTTGGAGAGGGAGAGTCTATTTTTAAGTTTTTACTGAATATCTCCCAGTGCTGGGTGCTGAATGAATTTGGCATATCATCAGATCGGAATGCACACAGGGACTTCATGTAATTTTTAGGTGTGAAATTGGCCAGATTTGATTTGGAGGTAGTCTGGGGGCAGCTTCTGGAGGACCCCTGACTTATTTAGTAATAGGTACTGTGGTGGGTTTCTGAGGTCAAAGCAGGTTTTGCTCTGTGCGGCTTTTGAATGATTTTTCCATCAAAGCAGCCTTTTTAAAAAAAACTTGAAATTCAGGGCAGTTAGTCTTCATTGTATTCGAAATCCTTTTGGTATTTAAAACACTAGAAAGTGAAATTGCCAAATTCTTAACATTTTAAAATTGGCTTCTGCCCATGCCTAGTCCTCACATTTCCAGCATGTATCTTGGAGGGAGTGCGTGCACTATGGGCGAGAAATGGAGGAGGCATTGGACACTCACACTGGAGCCAAGGAGGAGGTGGCACTCTCCTTGGTGGTGACAGCCTGCTTTCCTCACAGGCTGAAAAGAACTGCTCACGTCATTAAATCAATAATTCTGTCGAGCATTGTGCTTCCTGGGGTCTGGGGATCCTTTGGGGAATAACAGACCAAATATGCCCCTTCCACCAGCTCCAGAGTTGCCTGTGGCGGAAAGTATGATTGGCTCTTCATTCAGTGGCAACCTAGACCCAGGTGGTGGTTATATTTCCAGTAAATTTAGCAAAATTCCCAAGCACCTGAGCTAAGCAGTGAGCAATCAAAAGTAGCAACATCCCTAATGAACAACATTGAGTAAATCAAGACATTTGTAGTGTGCAGCATCATGACAGGAGAGCTAAGTCCTCCCTCACTGCTACCCCAGATCTGACCTAAAAGTAGCCTGGTCTGCTAAGGATAGAAATCTCACAACATAGGAAACCACAGTCCCCAGTGGATCATCCTACCTAGCTGCCATTGCTGAGAGAGGACAATTGCACTGAAATTCCAGTCATTTCTCCACACCTCTGAGTGAGGGCCATGCTTGTGCTGCTCTCTCACATCTTTGAGGACAGGACTCCCAACCTCTCCTGGTAACCACATGAAGTAGTTTTCATTGTCCTGGGTGAGCCAAGTGTTCCTACTCAGCAGCCAGATGCTTATTTCCTCTCCGCACATCAGCCAACAGCAGGCCTAGTAGTTGGTGGATTCAACATATTAATGGGAAAATATTGGTCTTTACCTCCTGGCTCCTGAAATCTGGGACCATTGGTTATTCCCAGAGACAGCTGGGAACTGTGGCTTACCAAACAAATGGCAGCAAGCACCCCTTGTTAACTATCCCAACACACCCCTGGCCAGCCTCTTCCTGCCCGTACTGATCAGTGAAGGGACTAGTTGGTATTTGCTCTTCACAGGGGAAAAATGGACTTTTGTCTCTTATGTGGACTTAAAATCATAGGAGTAATGAATTATGTCTGAAGGTGATCTTCGGCTAATGGATAATCCTTCAAAACAAGACAAGGTTGAGCCAAAGTGAATTTTTATACAAAATCCATATTATTGGAGTTTCTCAGAACACCAAAGAAATCAACAGAACCTGGGGATCTTGGAGTAAAGACCTCCCATTTCCCATTGGAGCTTATGAATTGGTTGTTGGAGTCCTCTGAGGCTGTAAGTCTCTAAAATCTGAGCAAAATTTTCTTGGATAGTAGTTATTTTCAGACCCCGTTTCTTATTTCTTATTTAGGGGCAACATCAGGCTCACCAATCTGGGTGGTTATTTATTGGTTTTAACAATTACACAGACACACTAGGCAGCATGGGGCCAGGATGGGAGGGTGGGAGTATGGGGGGCTAGGAGGTAAGTGAGCCCCCCAGCCATCTTCACACTCTTACTCTGGGCACACTCATATACTCACTCTCTTCCCCTCTCTCCCTTCCCCCCTCCCTCTACTCCATTCTCTCTCTCTTTCCTTCTCTCCCTTCCTCCCTCTTTCCTTCACTCTCTTTCCCCCTCCACCTCTCCCCCTTCTCTCCCTCCCCACGTTGTCATCTCATGTGCATGCTCCCTTATTCCCTATCTTCTTGGCCCACATGTTCACACTTACCCATGCACATACCCACTGGATCGTACAGTCATGGGGATGACACAATAACCCAGGTGCTAGTCACTCAGGCTAAGATCCAAGTGTGACAGAAACCCTATAAGAAAGAACACATCTCTTCAGAAGACACACCAGTTATTTAGAGTTGTTTCAACAGAATTTAAATTTGCAAAGGAACCTTGTAAGAAAGAAATTCCAGACCAAGAGGTTGCTTTAGAAACACTAAGTTGGTGGACTGGGCCTCCCATTTCTGTCCCACACAGAAGCTCCTCCCACAGTTGTGTACAAACATGAATATAAAGCTAACAAGAAACAGGAATTTTCTTTTCATCTGCCTGCTACTCAAAACCACTCAGTTTCTAACACAGCTGCTGCAAGAGAGAAAAGCGCTTGGCCCCAGAGTCTGTTTATATGTTTGAGCCGAGAAAGCGATTTTTGTTACAAGGAACTCTAAGTGAGACAGACAGAGTCAGAGAATAAGAGAGAGAGAGATAATTATCTAAATTATGTTCGTGCTATTATCGAAGACGAATATAGTTAAAGTGTAATTAAATATGACGGGCTAGCAGGATGTAAGCCAAACTTTGGAATGCTAATCATCAATTACTGCATCCCCTTAGGGGAATCAAGGAACTCTATAAGGCAGAAAGTGGGAGTGGGGAGCTTGAGGATGGTGGAGTGAGAGACATAGAGGACTGAAACAGCCCCCTTCTCCCCCCATATCCTCATTCAAACACTCCATGAACGTCCCCAGAAAACGTACCTCTCTGTACTTGCCACAGGGTTTGAAGTTTTCAGCTAAGCTCATGTCAGGGGCTGGCAGGAGGTTCCTGACCTTCTCTTTTGGAGTAAATGCCTCTAAAGGAAAAATTGTGTTGCGAGCAAGGAAGTTTTAATCCAAGGTCAGCTCTCCTTAGAGCAGTAGATGCAAGCACGCTCACCAGAGAGAAGCCTGGTGCCCCTTCGGCCACAGACCTAAAATGGACCCCTCAGTCCTGGTCTGTCCTTGTGAGTTACCCACCAACCATCTCCAACCCAAAAAGGACTCCACCTTGACTGTGAATTCCCTGAGGAGTTGAACAGGACTCAGCTAGGACCACCCCACAGGTTCTGGTTAATTGACCTGGGGCATAGCCCAGGAATTGGAGGTTTAGAAGTGTCACAGGCTGTTATGCAACCTGACCATCGGTCCAGAAGCCTTGTTCCTATGTGCAGGCAAGAAGCTATAAGAGAAAGTGTAAGAAAATAGTTTGTCATTTGTTTTCGCTGAAACATACTTAAACTGTGTATCAAATTTAGTACTAGATATTTGAGTTTGGAGGGATTCCTATACAGAGTTAGAAATCTAATTCACCCCACTTTAACACTGCCTGAGCTCTTTCTAAGACTGCAGCGGAAGCCTAGTCACCACCCCAGGTCTGGTGGGTGATGAGTGAGGGAAGCAGGCCTCTGGCAGTGACAAGACTCTTAGAAGCCTCTATCTATCACAGGTATCTCAGCTCTAGCCATTTTGTCTTTGCACAAACACCAAGGATGCCAGATCTTCTCATTTTTTAAGAGGAACCATAAATTTGTGTTTTTAAGTAAAATCTTCCCAACAACTTCCAAATGGCAGCAAATGCAAAGTTTTTAAAATACTCATTAAACCAGCAAAATGTCTGTCACCTCCCAAGATGGATGTGTAATATCATAAACACCTACTATTCAGCATGTGGTAAGTGATCGCAGAGTCCCGAGCACCTAATGAAGTCTTCTGCTGCTGCAGGCTTACAATGAGGTCAGACAAACTCAGCACCATTTTTCCTCAGCCAGGCATGCCAAGCTGTTGAATGGACAGACTGGGTGAATCAGGTACATCAGGGCAGTGAGACAGCTATAAAATCCAGTTAAACATCTTGCAAAAACTTGCAAAAAAAAAAGAACTTTTTCAGGTACCAGATCAGACACTGAGCCTGCAGCAATTTCGTCTAGACTGGACTTGGAGATCTGGAAACCAGGAGGTCTACAGAAGGGGTGAAGCAGGCTCAGTTCCTCTGATGCCTAGAGCACCCTCTCTCCTCTGCCTCATGGGCAGGTGAGGGATCTCAGGCAGGTGGGAAATCTCAGGCTGGGAGGCAGCAGGAAAGACATGCAGGACCCGGTTCAAGGGCAGTTACAAGACAGGGTTTCCCACCTTCCCCAGTGCAGTGCTGCCTCCACTGTGCACTCCAGAGATGAATGGTCCTTGGCCCATCTCAAGGGCAGCAGACAAGTAGAAGAGTGGGGGGGCTGCCAGGCAGCTGGGGGTCAGCTAGGAGGGTGCACTTCTGAAGAACTGTCTGTTGAATTTTCAAGCCTGTGGTGCCCACCATGCCTGTTTCATGCAACTTGAAAAGGGCACTGTTGACAGGGAACGGCTTTCTCTGTTCCTCCTTTCGGACTATCTTTTCTGAAGGTTCATGTTTGCCTTCCAGCCCAGGCGCCACTCCTTTTCTTGTCTTTTTTCTGTTTTGTTTTGTTTCAATTTTCAAATTTTTTAAATTTTATCAAAGCCACACATATGTATAGTTTTAAGTCAAGTCAAACCACAGGCTTATAACAAAAAGCAGCAGTCCTCTGTTGTGCTCTTGCCTATCCCAAATCCTAATCCCTGGGGACCACAGCTGTCCTTTTTCTCTTTAAGCATTTTCTTAGTATTTTGAAAAGATAACCCATTCAAAGAAAATATATTTAATATGGTTTCAAAACCAAAAACTGTAGGAATTGACAAGTCTCCCATCTACTTCTTCCTCCAGAGATGGTATTTGATGCATAAACAAATGTGTGTTCTCTCTTCATTTTTTAAATACACATCTTTCTATAACTTAGAGATGGCTGATTTCCCCTCCCTTTTCACCCATTTCCTCCTCCTCCCCCTTCTCTCCCAGCTGTGTAGTCTTTCACCACCATGATAGAGATGAACTGTAATTTATTTAACCAGTCCCCGGTGATGAGCATTTAGGTTGTTTCTGTTCTCTTGCTGTTCAAACAATGCTGCAGCACAATCCCGGGTCCCTGCTGCAGTTCCATGCTGAGAGCGGAGCATAAGCTCCTAAGTGATGGTGGAGGAATCACTGGCTCTTGGGGTACGCACATTTAAAATGTTGCTAGTTGGGAGTAAGTTCAATTTACACTTCCCCCAGCAGGGTGTGAAAGTGCCTGTGTCCCCACTGGTCCCACATGCCAGGTGATCAGACTTTTAGATATTGAGGCAAACATGTTCGTCTCTTTTAAACCTTTCTTTTGGGCTCTGTCTTCACATGTCCAAACTGTCTGCTTATTCTGTTCTTTATTCTGTTATCAGATTATCTCTTAGCTTCCTGCTTTTGAATGATAAGGATATGACTTCTTCAGGGCTTTACCCCTCCCCCTCCAAGCATGCTCCTTGCCTCGTGCATTCTCCCACTAGTCAAATCACAATTTTTGTTTCCATCCGGTATGACATTGATATGACTCTGTGATTGTTGTTCAGAGTACATATAATCACCTTTCCACTTTTATTTGCATTTCCTGGAGTAAGAAGCTACCAGTTGTCTACATATGTGTCATTCATTGATTTCCTATTCACTTATCATTAATTCTTCCTGCTAATTTTGTCATTCTGTCAGTTGCTACTTCCCTTGGAAAGGTCTGTTTCCACCTGCACCACCCACTTGTAGCCCCCTTCCCTCTCCATCTGGGCTGACTACTCTCCATTCCTGCTCTGGAATCTCCGGTCCCACCATTTGAGACCTCCCCTTGCCTCTATTCGATGTCACATCCTCTGTGTGCTGGATCCCAAACTCTTTTTTCAGTTTTAGTTTGTCTTAGTGGAGCACATTTTCTAGTGATTTCTTGGGAGGAACTGAAGATAAGGTTTTTTAAATTTATGCCCAAATTCAACACTACCTCAAAAAAAAAATAGAAAATAAAATTATTTTGTAAAGTTCCTTTTGTCTATCCTATCCTTTTGTCTTAACCACTAGTTTCCCTAGGAAGAGCCCAAGAACTGGGAACTAATTTTCCCTCAGCATTTGGAAGAGGGGCGCATTCTCTTTAATTGCCAGTATTTCTTTGAAAAATCTCATGTGATTCTATATCTCTGTGTTCACCTGCATTTCCCTCTCCAGAAGCATTTATTAAGATCTTCTCAATCTCTCAGTAATATGCTTTTGTGTGGCTGTTTTCTCATGTACGGTGGTGACTGTTCAGTGACTTCTTTAATTTAGAAACATAGTCTTTATATCAGGGGAAACTTTGTTACTTTGACAGTTTTCCAACTCATCTTCTTTTCTGGAACTTCTACTCTGTTTCATCTCTTTGTTTCATCATCTCATCCTCTTAAACTTTTTCTTCTCTTTTCTGTCACTTTGTTTGACATCCTGAAAAATAAGCTTCTAATAATTTGTTGGTTATTTTAACCTTTGTTTCTTAATTTACAAGAGCATTTTCTTGTTCTCTGAATATTCCTTTCCTTATCATTTTATTCTTTTTTCAGGGACCTAAGAATGCTTTATTTTATCTTTCTTTTTTTCATTTGTAGCTTTAGTCTGCTTACTGAATTATATTTTATCCTCAAGTTATTTTCTGTTCTATTTTCTTCTAATCTTTTCCTTTCTTTAGTGCTTCTTAACTGTTCACTTTAAATGTTAGGCACTGGAGAAGCTGGCTGGAAGCTTGTGTATGTGGATGGATTTGTGGGATTCGAAGAGGGTTCTCACAGTGGAGCAGGCACTTTCGCTGGGAAACTGCTGCCCACTCAGACCAGCACACTGGCTGCTGCTGTTTATCAGAGCACTTCCAGACCTGCTCCGCTGCTTCCTCATTCATGTAGTCTCAGCCCATTTGTCACCAGAAAGAGCTTCCTTAAATGTGTTATCTAAAGCAGCATGCCCCTTAGCCTACCTGCATGGATTTCTTTTTCTCCATTGCCCTTCTTTTGCTCTGATAATTGTGATTATTTATCTCTCTTCCAACTAGGATGTAAACTTGAGGACAAAGACAAAAACAGGGCCTAATACATAGAAACACTTGATAGGTATTTCTGGCAAGAAAAATGGAGGAACAAGGAGAAGGAAGATAAATCAGTCTCTCTAGGTCTTTCCTCGTGGGGTCCTCCAGTCTCCTGCCTGTGGTCAAGCCTGGATCATAGTGGGCTGAAAGCTGAGTAAGCACGGGGGACTGGCTGGAAGTGTCGCCCTCTGGGATATCCACTTCCATGCAGTTGTCTGCTCTCATCTGCTACATGATCCCATTCTCTGGTGTGCCTGGTGTCCTGGAGCCTCTACCCTACCTGTTCAAGAGTGCCACACCAACTCCCTGCCTCCTATCAGCATGGAGGAGGGCTCGTCCCCACTGTGCAGGAGGAAAAGGGGGTTTAGGGAGCCCACCTGCTCCTTTTACCTCCTTTTAACCAATGCTCTTGATTTGATCCCCTGCACACCCCCACCTTCAGGGGTAGCTGGTAACCCAGGACTTGAGCTCTTGGAGAGTTGCACTGTGAATCCAACACTGGGTATTTTCTCTAGGCATTGACATGGAGAGAGAGAGTAGCATCTTCTCCTTCTCTGCTTTTGTGTGTGTGTGTGTATGTGTGTGTGTGTGTGTGTGTGTGTGTGTGTGTCTATGGTGTGTGTCACATTTGAATATGAAATATATTCCCTTTTACTAGAGGGAGCAAAGACAAGCCCCTGTGCCCAGTTTGCCATGTTTGGCTTCCCATCCGATCCTGGCCAAATGCTTTCTTATCTTCAGCTCTCCAGTGTTCATTGGCTTGCTACAGAAGAATTCTAACATATGCCTTTCATTGATAGCATAGGCTAGAGTCACATAATTTTTCAGAGCTAAAAAAAAACCCACCAATCTTGGCATAGGCTCCTTAGGTCCCTAGAGAAGGCGGGACAAGGCTTAAGATGGAAAGCCATTCTTGGCAGAGCTCTTCCTCCTGTCGGCCTTGGGGTTTCACATTGCTCTTCTCACCCAGAGCTGCTCATTCAACCCAGCATTCCCAGGTGGTGTCTGCACCCCCCCCCAAGCCAGCCCCTCTTGTGTCCTCCCTGTGCTTCCAACAGTGGCAGGCTGCCCAGGCAGCAACACCCCCTGACAGAGCCACACCCTGCTGAGGGACCAACTCCACCTCTCCCTCTTTTACATTTGCAGTTGAGTTATTTCCACCTCCAGCACATTTTTTTCTCACATAAACATAGACACACTTTAATCTTTCACTTCTTTCTTTTTTAATTTATTTCAAAAGCAGCTTAAAGTACAGAAAAGAGTATCATTCACTCACAAAGCCATCACCAGAATTGACTGTAGTTAATATTTCTCACATACACTCTAAGTTGTCCTTTTTTTAATCAGAGAAATCAAACATTCTAGATTATATTATGTTTCCATCCTGTTCCCATCAGTGGTCCTATTCCCCACACTCTCCTTGGAGACCACCGCTACCATTAATTAGTATCCATCCTTCCTGTGTGATTTGGAAATATTTGGTGAGCATAAATGTTTTCATGAATCTTGTGTACAATTATGTGCATAAAGACTGTCTGATAACTTGCTTTCTAGCATGCTTCTTTGTTCAGATCACCCCACCCAATCTATGTGAACACAGACCTGCTGGACCTCCACAGAGATAGAATAGTAGCCAAGGGTCTCCATGTTTTCCCATGTGCCAAGATTGTTTTCTCATTGATCCTCACTATCCTAAACAGCAAGTGCCTAATTATTATCAACCTCATTTCACATGGGATTCAGACTTCAGGGAACTGTCATTCATCTTAGGTCACCCCCTTACATGTGCCCTTCAGCTCCAGAGTCATGACAGAGATCAATGTGTGAGGCACGTGGATCCCCTATGACCCCTGTAACAGGGAATAGTCATTGCATGACTCTCAATTACTGGAAAGTTCCTCATTGTGCCTTTGGTGGGAAAAAGCACAAACTGAGCCATTAAATCTGGCTTCTATTGTTGACTCTGAGGTTGGCAGCCCTGGGATGTTGACAGATTTCTTATCTTCCTTCTCCCTCAATGCCCTAGCCTCTGAAATGGGGTTCTGTTTGGCTGTCTACCTGCCTGACAGGTTATAGTAGGAACTAGATACTTCAGCTCTTGATTGTGAAGCACTTGGCAAGCCACATGGTGGTCTGTGGACAAGATAGGCTTCTGGGATGACAGTTCCTGGTCCACTTTTTCACTCTTCTTGATAAGAGACCACTAACCAGATTCCAGCTACATCCCCATGATTTTGAATGCATTGCAGTATTTAATCCTCATTCTGCAAGCAGCAGTTTAGAGAGATTGTTGTAAATCTCTTGTTTTTCTGACTTGTTTAATTACTACTATGGTAACAACATCGTTTTTTCTTCCTTTTAAAAAAAAAACCACACATATATAGTTTTTCAGCCTCATTATGGGTTAAATTGAGCTTTATGGGTGGGTCTGGGAACCATCTCAAAATTTATAGCTTTATTTTTCTGGAAAAATTGCTCCCATGGTTTAAACAACCAATTATAAGGAAAGGTTTGGAACACAACCATTTTGAGTTGGGATCACTCTGTACTGTGCATTGTTCCTCTAATTAGTTTGTGGAAGGGTAGCCGATCTCCCCATGGAAATGATCAACTTCTTCAAGCCAGGCACCACCTCTTGTATGGACCCCCCCATTATACGCAGCAGGTGTCAACCTCAAGAGTATATTCAGCAAATCTGTATTTAATTCCTCGAAAGCCCAGCTGCCTTGTCTGCCTTAGGTGACCTTGGGAAGCTTACAGAGTCACACACCAGCACACCTGATGACTCACAGATGGGTCCTAGGGAAGTATCTTGTCTCACCCATTTTCTTTCAGCACCTAGTGTATGCCAGGGTGCACTAGATGCTTTATTTTTGTTAATTAAATTTTCATCAAAATAATTAGATAGTTTTTTTATTGTTCTCATTTAATAGATGAGGAGACCAAAGCCCAGAGAGGTTAAGCAGCTTGCCTAAGGTCACAAAGCTGGTGAAAGTACAAAAGTGAGATTCACACCCAACAGTCTGAGTGCCCACGCCATCAACTACTGTTGTCAGGCCACCTCTGGTTTAGAAAAAACAGGGTTAAAGCCTACTGCCCTGGCTGTTGTTACCCATGACCCTTTCAACCAGAAAGTCTACATCACAATATAGTACCTGCATTGTCCCTTGCTTTGTGTCATGTGATCTGTAGCAAAGCCTTGGGTCACAAGCAAGAGGGGTGAATTTTTCTAATGCTTACATGTACATTCTACTAAATTCAAACATTATAGAAGATTACAAAAGCAAATATCTCTTCCATCCAAAGCTAAACTCATAGTCAACATTTGGCAAACATTCCTCTAGATCACTCTTTGAATCCCTGTATATTTATATACATAATTAGGTAACTAGGGGAGTGGTTTTTTGAGTGTTGGCATGGGACAGATGACACCGTGACTCAGAAAATGGGGTGATTTTGCCATTGGAGAGTCAGCAAGTGCCAGGGTTACAACGCTGATCCGGTGCGGGTTTTTCTGGTTTGGAAGTAAACTCTCAAAGCATGCATGTTTTTGACACCTGTAAACTTCTGTTTAGAGACCTTTCTCCTAGTTCCCTCTTGGTGTCACCCTGACTGGGTTCATACCCCTATTGCCCATTGTTTTTCTGGGAGTATTGCATGATAGAGATTCTGATGCTTGATGTATGGAACTATTTATGTAGCTCTCGATAAAGCTTAACAAAAATAGTGGTTGAGCTCTTGAATAGACTAAATGATGATAGTAGTGACTCAGCCAAGGTGCCTCTTCCAGATTGTTCAGTGATTGCATACGTGACTGCACAGTGATGATGATGCCAGTGCCACCTTATCATTTCCCCACCAACCAGCATTTAAAGTTGTTTTGAAGATCAGAAATGGAATCTGATATTTGGGGAGGAGGGGACACTCAATACCTCACCCAAACCAACCTTCCTTCGTAGCTACTTATACTTTGGTCTTAGGGGTGGTATCCAGTTTTGCTGGAAATGAAATCATATATTCAAACTCTCAAACTGTGTTAGTGCAAATGAACTCTAATGTGATTAGATATTAATGCAGTGTAATGGAGGATTGGTATTAAATTGAGGCCTCCTGATCATATTACTCCACAAATGCTCCCTCCTGCTCAGGTTGCTGCCCTGCCTGCCAGCCCTGCTTCCTCAAGCAGAAATGAGTGGTGGTGGTGTACCCTGAATCCATACAGAGGTCCTGAGTCCCTGTGGAAGCCTAATGTAGGCAAGGAAAACAGGGAGTATAGAGAAAGGATCAGCAAGAGAGAGAATGGAGAGCAGTATTCAAACCTGCTTCTGCCCAACAATCTTCACTGGGAGACCTCACTTCACTACTGCATTGAGCCTCCAAGACTACATCTGGAGAGAGAAGGGTTTGGTCAGACCACAGGGGGCATAACTCTGGGCCTGTCTACCTGCTCAGAGTTCAGGATTGGAAACTGGCAAGAGTCAAGGTTTATCTGAATATCCAGACAACTTTCTTGATAGGTATAGCACTAGAAAGCTCAGCAGAACGAAGTCTTTACTGTATCTCCTCTACCCCCTCCCCCTCTCCATCCCAATCCTTCCTGTGAAACTGACTTGAACACAATAGCTGTGACTTGTCCTGGTTCTCTTGCCTTTCCTGGAGGGCTGGTCTGAGGAGCAGGTGGGGTGCTGACCCTGGGTGTGCCATGGTTCCTTAGAGCTGGGGGGGTTGAGGCCCCACACAGTGTAGACCCTAGCTTCCCTGACCTGCCGGAGGAGCATACATGTTGTTGGTCAGTTGCATTGCTTTGCACAAAGTGACAACTGGACCTGTAGGGGCCAGGCCTTTGGGGCTCCCCTAGCCCACAGGCTGCATTTCATCTAGCAGATGTCCCAGGAGCTGCCCGAGCCTGGGAAGAAAGCAGCCCCCCACTTAACAAGGGGGGCCCAGTTCTGGGAGTGGTCAGATGGCATCTCCTTCATGTATAAATAATAACATTTCTACAAAGAGAGTGATATTTCTTATGCTGTTTCCAGAAAACTGCTTTCAGAGGCATAGACTTTGCACACAGGATGGTAACGACTTTTTAATGACCTTAAGGGGCCTGGTGTCCAGGCAGCAGTGAATCAATCTCAGTGGGAGGCTCATGGTGAGAGAGAAGATGGAACACCTGAAACCAAAGGGGGGAAACAAACCACAAATACATATATTTTCTTTGGTAGCATTACTTGGTAATTAGACAATTACAGGAAACAGCTTCCCAGCAGCTGGCATTTCCACTGTGTGAGCGGAGGAAGATGGCAACAACCATGAACTCCTCACATTTATTATAGAAAATATTATTGGAGTTTACAGTTGTGGGTGCCTTGCACGCCTCCAGTGCATTCTGATGAGCTGTGAGCATTAAACCAAACCCTCTAGGGGTCTGTTTAGGGCCTGCTCAGCTAGATTTTAAATGAGTTGACCCAGCCTCTGCTGATCAGTGAGAAATTACCCTCAAAATACTGAGGCATCTTTCGAGCCCACCTGAGAATAAACCGTTTGGAGAATGGGGGTGCTTTTGTGAACAGGAAAGGGAGGGGTGGGGGGGGGTCTGTGGAGAAAGGCCTCTCCCCAGCCACCATCACATGTACACCATCACATATACAGTACTAACAGAGGGTTAGTCAGGAGACCCTGGGGGGGGGGTCACACTGCAGTGGGGTACCTTGTTTTGAAACAACTCCTTCCAGACCCCACCACTGAAGTGACACTGTGCCCACTCAGGCATGTCTGCCAAATCAGCAACCTCCAGGCCCAGCCCTGTCATGGCCCACCTCACAGATGAGGAAGTGGATTCTGTGACCCCTACCAACCTTGACCACTTTGCTCATTGGCTGAACTGGGCAAAGTGTGATCTTGGCTTTGCCTTGTGTCTGTGTAGAGAGCTTTCTAAGTCTCCCCCAACCCCTTCACAAAAGGGCAGGGTGCCCTCTTAGTGAGACTGTAGGCTCCTCAAAGGGATACTGTAGAACTACTGGCCCTCCATCCCTCCTACAGTGCACATCTCCCAAGGATAGAGAGGGGTCACCCCCTCATTGCACTCAGCCGTGGACACGCTAACCGCCTGTGCTTGTGCTCCCTCTCACAGGTCCTGGCAATCGGTAACTTTTGAAAGACAGCCTGCCTCCTTCATCCGAATCGTTGGGACACATAACACAGCAAATGAGGTAAGGGTCTCCTCCCATGAAAGATGCTGTGATATTTCATGATGTACAGGTAAATGCTGCATCCCGAGTTAAGTGGAACTGTTTGTTCTACCCGCTAATGGCCTGTTGTTCAGACAGCTTGGTACAGAGGAGAGTCCTGCTTTTGCACAGTGGGGATATCATTATCTTTCCTGGTGTCTCTTCTCTAGCAAATGAAAACCAACCCCTATGACTTAGTTGATTCTGACCAGCCTCTCTGTGGCATCTGTAGCCATAGAGACCTTGAGAGGTCAAACATCCTGTCCTCAGTCCTCTGCCTTCCCAGGCGACAGCCTTTCAGAGTCCCTCAGGCTTCCGAGTGTGGCATCTGCAGAGCCCCAGCCCCATGGGGGACTGTGGTGCACAGTTCTGGCTTTCTGTCTCCCTTAGTCCTGTAAAACATGAGCATGAAAGTTAAGGAGCCACAGTAATCCTCCCTGCAGCGCACTCCCACCCCCCACCCTAGTGCCAGACCTGGCCATGGGCAGGCAGTCATTCCCTTGGACATGCTGTGTATAGCTGCTCCTTTGCTTTTAAGAAGGCAGGGTGGTGAGTTGCTTGCCCCCATTCAGGTGAGAGTTCTGGGCTGCAAATATTGCTGTTCTGTTTTCTCTGGAATGGACATGGCTCTAGTGAAATGCACATGATGCCAACCAGAACTGAACATGCACATTGGCCTGTCATCCCTCAACAGTATGGATTCCTGTGGGTCTCCCGAAGCCACCTTGGGACTTTCTCAAGCAAGAGTTGAGAAAACATGACCATTGAGATCACCTTGCTGTGTACCAAGTCTGCTTTCCTCCTTCTGGCTACAGTCCTGTGTGTGCTCAGTGTGCTGGTCAAAGACAGGAATCAGAAGGAACAGTGAGGTTGAGACTCAAGAGGAAAATGAAGGCATAAAAGTAGTAACAGCTCTACAATTTCACCTTCATAGAGTCTTTCATGCATCCTTACCAGATGACTTCCTGTGTGTGCAGTCAGGGCCATTGCAGGGGGCTCCATACCCAGAAGGGGTCCCTGTGCTTGAATTTAAGGCTTTTAGGCACCTTCTTGAAATTCCTTATAATTTTATCTTTGTAATTTTCCCTTTTTAAAAGGGAAGCCCTGGGGACAGTGGAGCATGCTGCAGGGGCTTGGAACCTCACCAGGCCTGCTGCTGTGCCTTCCCCGACACTGGTGCCAGGGACTGCCAGGTCTACCCCCAGGCTGCCATGATCACTGCTCCCCCATTCCTATGGGGAACAGCACTAAACAACAAAGGAAAACCCAGGAGAGACCCAGACACACTGAGGGAGAAAGGGAAAAGCTGTTCTTCCTGGTGTTTGAATGAGAGACACTTTATCTTGTTTTGTACTGAGACCCGTACCTTCCATGCCCAGCCCTGACTCATGCATTGTGTTTGTCCAGTCAGAATTGAGCACATCAAGGGGTTTCTGATACTTCAAAAAGCACTTTAAAATGTAAAAATACTGTGATATGTATATTCATTTTCCTTTTTATTTATTTATAATAAAAATAGTACATACCCACAATATGTATCGTGCAGAGAAGAGCTTATAAACAGAAACCTGAAACTCCTTTTATGTCTTCATTTCAACAACAAGCTAGAAAGTACACCAGTTGATATTTCTGAAGGCACAAAATTAAAAAATTCTGAATATCAGGTCATAAAAGCACTTTTTAAAAAATGATGTAACAAAAGTAAATTTGAACCTGTATTTAATATACATTTGATGCTCAAAGCAAGCATCATGCTTTTAAAAACTTGCCAGTAAATCCCAATTATCTTACCACTTAAAGTTAAATTATGTGTGCTACTTGCTAAATTGGAAAACAATTTAAATTTATCTTTGCATAATATATTGAGCTAAAATTATATATTTTTTATTTGTAGTCACTTGTTTCTTTTTAATGCATTTGTTACCTCACCCCCCAAAACACATTTTTTTCTTTAATGGATCGCTGCAATTATATATTACAACAAAGGAATTCTTAAGTTAGACAAGGCTGAAAACCTCTGGAGTGTGATTGGTGTCTGCTTCCATCCCTCAGCCCATCCCTTCAGTGATCAGATAAAGAATCAACCCATATCACAGAGCTCTAATGTCAGATCTTCCCTCCCTGACAAGCTCTCTGAGAATATCTATGGGAAGAATTCCAACCACAGTGGGTCAAACCAGAGTGAATGGGTTCACACCAGCAACCAGTAGGTTGCTAATTAACTTGTGACCTGCCACAGTTGGCTGATGAGCAACTTGCTCAGCTGCCTTATTGAAGTAGTTATTGATCACAGAAAAAAGGCTCAATGTAGTGTGGCCAATTGGGAAACATCTTAAATCATCAGATAAATAATGAGCAGGGTCAAAGGCAAGAATCACCAGCTATGTCATTCTCGGAGCACAAAAGGGTTGAACTTCATCAGGCATCCAAGATCTGCAAGGCCTTGTAGGGAATGCCCTTGACTGAATACTAGGCTTTTCAGTGCACTGTAAGAATTGGTATCCCAGGTGGGGACATGTGTCTAGAATGAGAGGTGTGAGGGGAGGAGGAAGGAAGGAGAAGATTGGTGGGCTGGGTTTCAGGGAGGCAGCTCTGGAGGAGGCAACACAGATGGCAGGCTGGGCAGAGTTAGGAAACCAGTATGGGTAGGGGTGCTAGGACAGCCCTGGTTCCAAGGGGTCAGAAACTACCATCAGAATTCAGGATAAGGGTGTTGCTCTTGCACAGGGCCATGTGGATGGGGGCAGGGTTTTCTGGCTCTCACTGCTTATTTGCCAAGTGAGATCAGCGGCCTTTGTTTAGTCAGAGCCAGGATCTGGTTCCCTTTAAATACTAAATGTTTACAAACCAAAAACAGTGTGGTAATTTCCAGAAGCATGGATAGAGTTGGGTTTTTGCATGGAAATTATGTGCCAAACAGGAGAGATGTGGGTGAATAAACTCTTAGCCCTATATCCAGGCCTACCCATTTTCTATAGGCACAGACCCCACCAGTTTGGGGATGTGGTGGGCAGAGAGCAGGACATAGTGGGGAGATACCACCTGCAGGAGACACATGTTCTGTGCATGCACAGAGGAGATGGTGGTCAGACTGCTTTGAGGTGAGAGTGACCTGCTTGGTGTGTCAGGGTGGGCAGTTCTGCATCAGTGACAGTGGGACTGTCCCAACTACCAGATTTGCAGGCTGCCACTGAGACTGTGGGGGCTTCCTGAACTAAAACAGATTGGGATTTTTTGCCCAGTGGAGGTCTATGTCTGTCTAGCTCCAGCCAGCCAGGCCTTCCTGCATGCAGGGCCCAGCATCTGTGTTTGCTGTGTGTTCATTTTCCCTCCTTGCCTCGGCTCCGGGCAACTCTCGGGTGACAGCAGCCATGGAGGTTCAGATTTCTTGATCACCTGTTTTGGCACGCTTCTGATTTCCTGCGGCATTTCATCCCTCTCCTCTGGGAAGGGCATGTCTGCTGCTGGCATCTGCCTCTCATCTTCCTTTGTGAACACCGCAGCCATGAATTCATTATTTTTTTTAAGCTATGTTTATGACTTCTGTCCGTAAATTCCCTTAATACTTACCTCTTGAAGACTCCAGCACTTCCTTCCGTGACCTCCTGCTCCTGTGCACTGGCATCATCCTTGGCATTTATCTTAACTTCTTAGAACATTTTCCTTGTATTGCCCCCAGTGTGTGTTGTCGTCCTCTGCTCCTCTCTCCTCTGTCATCTCTCCTGTGCCTAGCATGGTTCTCTCATATCCCTTGTTTCTCTCCTTTACCCTTGGCCACCTTCTTTCACATTCTCTGCCCACTCTGAGGTTGCCTTTGTCTCCTGCTGCTTAGCACTAGGTGGCAGACTCACGTCGGTTTTTCTTTCAGCCCTCTTGGCCCATGCCCTGTTCTCCTTCAGTTGTTTCATTCATCTGATGCCCCCCAGCACCTCTAGTCACAGAGGTACTTCTTGGCTGTTTCCTCAGTCACTTTATGTGGTCTCAGTCACCAACTAAACAATTGTGTGGTCACTCCAGCATGACTGCCCACCTGTCTCAACTGCTCACTGACGCTGAGCTGCTCAGGAGGCAGGTGCTGATTTCCATGCTGAGTACTGTCTCAAAAAAGGTTGGAAACTGTGCCTTGTTGAGAACACCAGCAGTGTTGGTACATTTGTGAAGTCTCAGCTTCCATGACTGCTGTAGAGCTGTATTGGGTCTGCTGGTTCAGTACCCCATTCTGTCCCCCATTTTCATTCAGTCCTCATCACAGGAGAGCTGCAAAGGCACACCTCACACCTAACAACATCAGCTTGGGTTCCAGTGACATCTGTCTGTGGACCTATGAAAATCCAGCAGTGGTATTAAAGAAATTAATCCAGTTCTTTTTAGGGCTTTTATGAAACCTGAGTTTGAATGCAAGTTCTGGAGTGATTTTCAGTAGGCAGTGCTTGGGCACAAGCAGCCTAGGGTTAACAGGGGGTGTAGGAAAAATGAACTCTATATAAAGACTGGGTTCCTGCTCAGAAGAACCCACATGAAAGCCTCCACCAGGTCAATAACAGAAAGTGAGGATGGTATTGACAGGCTGTGGACAGCTCTCAGGGTTCCATTTTACTTATTGAATTTGTGTAGCTGAGTCGTATTTATCTTTGTAGCTGCAGCACCTAGCATGGGCTGCATGTTTAAGCTTAAAGTACCCGTTGGCCGAATGAGTGCATGAATCAATCAGTTTGTTCACCCATCTCTCCCTCTCCTCATTAGTCAGGGAAGTAAAGGGAAAGGCTTTGCAAAACAATTTATTATTATCCAGAGACCATAGCATTCCAAGGTAGAGTTTCTGTAGCCATATCAAGGAGTTTCTTAAGCCAGAACCTTGCAGAAGGAGTATATATGCTAAGAAACTCAGCATCTTCTACTTTAGGACTTTTGTTAAATAATAACTATAAGTTTTATGTATCATTATCATAAATTACAATAGCAGTGAGTAGCACCTACTACATGTCAGGCCTAATTCCAGATCCATTATATTTATTATACTACTTAATTCTCATGTATTAAGAAGACTACCCTTTTCTGCATTTAAAAAAATGAGAAAAGTCAGTACCATGTGTTGGTAAAGCAGAGGAGCAATGGGCAGTCAGCATAGTGTTGTGGGGACCTGTTGCTTTGGGGAACAGTCTTGTATAATATGTGCATGTCTGCCCCTGTAACTCAGTTCATGCAGGCCCATACGTGTTCTTTAGCAAACCAAGTTCTGATGCAAGAACAAGCATGCTCGTGGCAGCACTGTTCATACTAGACCTAAATGGGACACCACTCAGTGTCTGTTCACAGAAAAATGGGGGCGCCTCCTGGCTGCAGGGCCACATGGAGGAATGTTGCAGAGAGGAAAGCAGTTAGACAGAAGGGTACACATGGTAGGAGGACCCTCATCTAAACACCAGAAACCAGCCAAATGAAGCTCTAACATCTAAGGATACACATTTAGGTTGTAAAATTATTTTTAAAAAATAGAGGAATGATTACTATTGCAGCTAGCACTGTGGGTTCCTGGGGAGGGGAGGGACTCACATCAGAGAGGACCACATGGAGGGACCAGCAAGGTACCTGATCCTTAACCCAAGAGGGGTCTGCAGGGCCTTTACGATACAGTTATCCAACCATGTATGTTTGTACTTCATTCAGACTTTTTTGGTGGGTCACGATTTTCACAATAAAAAAATTTGTTGAAGAATAATGAAAAAATTTATGAAGAACATAAAGCCGAGAGATGTCAGGCGACTTGCATGAGGTTACCTGCTAGTGCATGCAGAACCACCTTTGTGTCCCGGCAGTCTGGCTCTTAGCTCCATCTGCCTGAAGAGCAAAATGGATGGTATGCACAGAGGAGCCCTTCTGTGCAGGCCGCACTAGCCAAGTCAGACGTTGGTGAGCAGATAGCTCCTGTGGGTAAGCTCCGTGCCACAGCCCAGCCCATGCTGGATCCCAGGAGAAACGGAGGCAGGGCCGGTCCTTAGGGACCCTGCGACTTCACTGCCTGCGTGAACTCAGCATACCTGACTCACACCTTTACTCCAGGTGGTGCTGGCAGTAGCAGCCAAGTGTAGCTTTCACAGTGCAAGGGGCGGAGCAGAAGCAGGGATGCTGGATGAGAGTGGGTGCACGGGCCGGGCCCTGAGGACGGGCACGGGCCCATTTTCCTCATCTGTAAAATGGATAGCATGATCCTGGCCCATAGGATCAGACACATGTGAATGAGATTATATTGTAAAGGCTTTTTTGGGGGGGTGAGTGGTGGTGTTCAGACTCCTGGACACACTTGATGCTCACGTGCGAGGAATAGTAATTGGCCCATGAACCTGCCGCTGAAGGGTCTGCACAAGCAGGCACCAGCAGGACAGAAAGTCTGCAAGTGGCTGCTTGAGCTGCCCTCCAGGACCACTCTGCGCAGAGCCTTGAGCGAAGCAGAATTTATTTACAGGCTTCTGTCAGACCAGTGAGTGGCTGTGGGCTCCCAGTGCCATCCTTGTTCCCATAGCAACATGTGGCTCCAGTAAAGAAAGAAAAAAAAAGAAGAAACAGGGAAACTGATTGTTTAAAAAAAAAAAAAAAAAAGCTCCTTCCTAGCCTGGTGATAATTATTTCCCAGACACCCCCCCTCGTCCCTCATCTGGACCTGGACAGCCCTCCAATCCCAAAGGGTTTCCTTTGCAGCAGTCCCTTGTAGATGTCATCTGAGTCCCAAAGGTAAGCCCCAAGCATCACGTGCTAGAATCCTTGGTCTTTCAGCAGCAGAGCAAAAGCACACAGCCCGTTGGCAAAGTCTCAGAGAGAAAGAGAGAGAAAGAACAGTAGACAAGTTTGGTTCAGGGAGCTCAGGATCCGCATACTGAGCCTCACTGCCCTTCCTACTTCTGCAGGGAGAGAACCAGCCATTCAGGTGCACATTGGCAGTGTGATGGGAAAGGGACACCCACAAATAAAACCTCCTTGGGGATAGAAGTAACCAAAACAAACCCAGCATTTGGGCAGCTTCTGGATGCCCTGGGAGGTGACTGTGAGGCAAAGATGGCACTCCAGGCAGATGAGGTGTGGGCTAGGAACAGCAGGGCCAGATGCAGGGGAGGTAGCATAGTGGGCTGCCTGATACCTGGGAGACCGAGTCCCAGTCCTAGCAGAGGCTAGGTCTCGGTCCCCCACTGCACTACTCAGCAGCACCTCCCTAAATCAGAGGAAACTTGGAGCTTAGGTGCAGGAGTCTGAGGGAAACCAACTCTCAGGAATTCCTTGTGACAGTCTGGATCTGAGGAGAGAGGGAAAGTGAAAACAACCCCAAGCCTGTTATCTCCATGACCTTGGAGAACACTTGGACTGTGATGGATGAGAAAGCCTGGAAGCATTCTGTTGCAAGGAAAATATGGGACAGGGCAGGGTGAGGGGATGGTTAAAGATCAACCTGCCAAACAAACCATGGTATAAGGATTACATGTGCAGATAATGCTCAAGGTCAGGTACCTTGCCAGGGTCAACTGAGAAAAAAGGGGTGTGGAGGCCACAATATGATCTAAGATAACAGCTGTAGCACTGAGAGGGAGGTGGCGAGAAGCCAAGAGGAGGGAGGAGGGGGGCTCTCCTCAGGTGTGGACCAGCAGACTAAGGCACTGGCAACAACCTCATCCCAGCCATCTGGGGTCCCCCAGCAAGTTGCTTCACCTCCCTAGCTCCCAGGACACCTGTCTTTAAGAAAGAAAACTAGATCTCTAAGGTTCCTTTCCAGTGAGACAGGTAGAAAAAGAAGGAAAATAGTTAATTTACTGCTTAATTTTAAAAGAAACCCTTTTTATAGAAATCTTTACACTTAAATGTCTATGAAAGATTTCATTGGAAACAAGAGGGCGTGTGCCCCAGCAGTGAGCACGAATCATCCACACAAACCTGCCACAATCCTCAGACCTGTTAGGTGGAGCCGCAATAATTTTGCACCAAGCAGATAACCCAGAAGCATATGCTCACAGAGCCTGAGCACGTGATGCCTCTCATGGGGCATCACTGCTGGTCCAGCAGCTGGCGTTCAGTGGGAATCTCCAGGCCTCGGAGCTCTTCAGGGCAACAGACACATCAGGCCCAGGGAGGCAGAGCGCTGCCCTAGGCCAGGCCACAGCTGGCCTCTCTGATGCCTGTCTGGCTGGATGGTGCCTCAGTAAGTCCACATCTACCCAGTCCTACCTGGGAGCTTGGACAGTTCCCTGTGTTTGCTTCTATTTCAAAAATTAAAAGGTGACCTCTACACTCCAGGACCAGATTAACTGCAATGAAAGCAAGTAACTGCAACTCTCAAATGTGCACACACAAAAACACAGCAGTCAGGAATTCCAGAGCTGCAGGTGAAATGTACTGGAAAGCCTTCTTTTCCAGAACCTTCTAAGCAGTGGCGTTTCAGTTATTTGTCAGTGTTCTGGTCCACATGAATATGGGGAATCGGCATTAAAGTTAAAAAATGACATTAAAAAGTTAAAAAGCTGTTGCCATATATAACTGTGTCACCAGGGAACTTCTTCCCATCCCTAGTAGGAATAAATACTTGGGGATCTTCTCACCCCTAAGCAATACTGGGAATGTCTTGGTTTCCATGTTATGATATGGGATTTCATGAACTGAAAACTGTGTAGAAGCGCACATATAAATCTTTAGTTTATTTTTAAAAAGTGGGGGGGATCTTTTGTTGGTGTCTTCATGTTTAATGTAATGGCACCAAAGTAAAACTCTCCACTCTATAGATGGAGTCTTCTGCTTCTGAGATGCATGTAAGCAAGATTTTAATTGTCACCACCATCAGGATCAGTTTTATTGAAACCCAAGTGGGTGTGTGATGTTGCTACACCAGACAGGGTGAAAGAAAAGCAGGAAGTCTTAAGGGCAGTGTAATTCAGAAGCCATGTCTGTGTGTCCGACTTATGGGCAGATATCATGGCATCTATTTTATAAAGATATGTCACCTTATAAATGTAAGTTGAAAGCTTGGATTGGAAATCCTATTTGTATTGGTTGGCATGAAAGTCAACTGTGAAAATTACTCAGGAGAAACCCGGAAAGCCAGGTAGAGGCATTGATCAACATTTATTAAATTTTCCTGATTTCTGCTACAGTTCACAATGGGCTCTTAGGCCAGCTTGGGAAAATTAATGGAGGCTTCTGCTTTTAAAAACCTTGAAGATGTGTCCAGCCAGCAGTGCCTGGGAATCCCTCTAATGAAAGGTCACAGGGAGAGGCCAGCAGAGGAATTAGCCTCATCACCCAGAAGGAGCTGGTGCATTTGTGTGCATCCTTTCCAGGTTCATGGAGAAAAGAACACCCCAGACTATCTCAGTCAGACATGTCAGGATGATGACTCCGAGAGAGGAAAGGCAAAGTGATAATAAACAGCAGCTACAGAAAAGGACACCCGGATAGTGACTAAGGCTGTGTCGGATTCATACACACGACTACATTCCAAATTAGCCGGCTCCTCTCGGGGGACAGATCCAGAGGCCATTGAAGCTGGTTCAGCGAAGGTGCCCCTTTGTGAGCAGCGGCAATCAAACAGGCTAATGGGATACATGATTGCCGAAAAGGGGAAGGGAAAATGATGCGGCGACTGTGGTAATGGTTTTGCATAAATCAGCTGTGTGACTCTGCCCTGTATGCCTCATTCACTTTTGGTCACATCCTTTCCAAGGGGTATTGCAGTCTTAGGAAGGTTTGGAGGAAAGAAATTGAATCGTGTGTGCTTCTGAGCGAAAAGAAACATAAAACCTGGCTGTTCACCTAGAGGGAAGCTCAAAAGAGCAGAGGAGCATGGTCAGAGCTTAGGGATGTGGTGGGACAGATGGCACCCTTGCTACTCTCCAACCCCACCCCTCTAGTGAAGACTCCCCCAAGACCCTGGGGACTTCCTCTGGTCTCCTTTAGGAAAGAGCAGAGGCATCAAAGCCTCTCTTCCCTCTGGCAGCTCTGGAGAGTGGGAGGCCGTTTCCAGCTAGTCCCCACCACATGTCCAGTGGTGTAGGTACCCATTTTCCCAGAAAGTTCACTTTCCACTCCCAATCCTGAGACAGAGACCACCACTGGTCTCCCTTCTGGATGCCCATTTGCAGTAGGTGCAGATCCAAGATGCTTGGGATGCTGAGGGAAGGAACCCAAGCCTCTCACAGGTCAGGATGATGAGGAGTGCACACTGAGGAAGTGGCTGGGTTAGTTTTGCGCAGTTGCAGCATGAGGGACAAGGCTGGTGGATTAGATTACCACCTGAGCCAATGGACTCTGCACACTGTGTGGAAGGGGGATAGGGCTCATCGTGTGGCCAGAGTAACTAGGGGCAGGCTGCCAGGAGTGAGGCAGGGCACCAGGCCCAGGCCTTTTTTCTGAAGTCCTCCACTGTCCCTTGGGTCCAGTGTCCATGTCGCTGCTCCCTCCCTTCACTACCTACCCCCCCACACACACACACTGCATTCTAGCTCTTCAAGGCCTGCTTATGCACACATTCCCACTGACCTTCCTGAGCTGCTCACCACGTGGCAAAGTAAGTTTCTCCCACACCTGTCACTTATTGATCAGTGCTCTTACCGTTTGCACACAGCAGCCTTCCTGATCAGGAGCCCAGGCTTTGGGGCTGCTTGGCCCTGAGGTCGAATTCTACCTACATGGCTATAACCTGGGGCATGTCTTCCTTTTGCAGAAAAACAAACACACCCGAGGCAGGGGGCACCTCTGTCCCCCTCCCCTGCAGGGACTCTGTGGTAAATGACCCGGTCAATGCTTGTGCTCTGAGGTCCATGAAATTTAAAATATGAAAACTACAAAAGGATTGGAAAGTAACAATAAGCCCGAGGGATAGGCTGGGCCTAGAGCCCCCTACTACCCCCTGCTTTCTATAACTCTGCAATTCCCCAGTCTCTGTGCTCCAAAAAAAATCCTCAGAATCACTGCAGACCCCTTCCCTTCCCTTCCCTGCTAGTGTCAGTCTTCTCAAAGTTGTTACCTAATCCTTTACCCTTTACCTGGGGTGAAGAACTATGGGTGCCCTGGTGGTGACTGTGGTGTTGTGACAGACATCTAAGGAGGTGCAAACCTGTTTTCCTAAATCATGTACAATGTTGTGGAATAATGTTACTCAGTAATACTGCACCCCCTCACCTATTGCTTGCTGCCTTATCTTTCTCCACTCACCTCAGACATCTCCCCTCCCTACAGGAAACATTCCTAGAGTCCCCCATGCTGATGGAAACCTCCATGGCTTCTGAATGTCTCTGGCTTCTGGCTTGTCTACAGATGTCTGTTGTCCTCCCTCAATAGTGCACTCTGAGGGGCCAGGACCCCCAACTGGGCACACAGGGATGAAAGGATGCCTCCCTGCTGCTGAATGCCACCCCCATTTACATTTAGCCTGCAGTCCTCAGCCCCTTCAGCCGCTCTCTTCCTGACACATGATGTCCCTGTTCTTCCGTTCTTTCCCGACTTCCACCATCCTGTGTCTGCTCCCTGAGGCCCGCTGCACACCCTACCTCTCTACCTCTTCAGATTGACTCCTCGCCTCACCCAGCTTACCCTTTCAATTAAAATCTTCACCACACCGTGACTTGATAGAAGTAACTGTTCCCTTTGAATCCAGCAGAGCTGACTTGGTTCTCTGGAGATGCTCGGGGCACCTCCTTCAACTGAGTTGGTTCGTTACTGATACCTCTGGGACTCGCAGGGTTCTGAGGTGGCCCTGCTTTGCATCCAGCCCAGCCTGGGTAGGTTCATCATCGGTTCTAGCAACTAAAGCATATTGGGGCCCTTGGAATTATCTTCACAGAATTTTTAATAATGAACAGGGGAAAAACAGGCAGCAAAGAAATAGCCAGTTGAATTTCTCCCTCGAGTTCTCATTCTCCTTTATATTCTCCTTGCTCTCTCTCCATGCTCTCCTGCCTGGTGTTTCCCTCCCAGGCTGATGCCACCCTTTCATCCACGCCCTCCTCGGCCCAGGTGTGCACAGTCACGGGGAGGGCACAATACCCCAGGCACTAGTCATGGAGGCTAATGGCAGAAGGGTAAAAACCCTGATAGCTCTTTACCTTTAGCCCCATTCCTCGTGTGAGCTGGCAGCTCCCAGACCTTTCCTGTGTGCCCACCAGGGCTGACGGGACATTACTACAAGTTTCCTTCTGTGGAAGGGAGGAGTCCACCATGAACTCTGTGCTGTGGCAGAAGGAAGGCCGATGAAATCTGGCAGGAGGAGCAGCCACAGGGAGCACAATCTGCAGCTGAGGTATGCTGGTAGCCAGGTTAGGCTTGTTGGCCATCACAGTTATTGTGTTATTGTTTAAACAGGCTGCTTAAAAAGGCTAAAGATGGTTTTCAGTTAACATCACCTGCAGTAGAGAAGAGGTCAGTTAAAAGTGGAAATGGAAAGTAAGCTGGTGATCATTTCAGAGTGTGTGCTGTGCACCACTTTCCCAGACATTCACACCTGCACACCCGCCCCATAGAGTGGCTTATGAGGACCCCTCCACAGGGGAGATCCATGTTCTGAAGAACCAGCTGTTAGCACCTGGCCACAGAGAGCTCCTTAATAACTTTAGTTTCCAGCCCTGGGTCTTTATTGGTGTGCTTATTCTTAAGCCAGTCCCAAGTGGAGACAGGACAATGACACCTCAGTACTAAAACAGACGGGAACTGACAGATGAGCTCACAGACAGGAGCAAGGGGACTGGGCTTTGAGATGGTAGGGGACAGCACTCTGAAACCTGTCGAAGCCTTTCAGGGAAGAGTTTATCTGAAAGAGCCTGAAGAGACGCTCACAAGAGTAAAAGGAGACACAGGACAGATGTAAATCGATTTAGGGATTAGTATCATTCTGGGGCTCTGAGAATTATCCTTCCAAGATAGTGACAGGGAAAAGGGATCACACATATAACCCATGAAGGGACGGGGGGGGGGGAACCAGGATGGAGAGCTCTGGTCAGGAGGGGGAGGTACAGTGTGAGCAGCTCTTTAGAATAGAGAGGCTGGAGTTCTGGAGCAAGCACTTGGTTTCACTCTCTATCAGAAAGAGAGCAGGGCCCAGTTCCAGCTGACTGGGGCTTCTGGGAAAGGCGTTGAGTGGGAGGTGGCAGGTGTGGGGGCATTGCCCTGGCCGCTTAGCAAAAATGCCTACCCACCTAGTCCACCCTGACCTCAGCTGCTAAGAGCTCATCCCCTGCCTGGAAAGTGGGGTGTTCATAAACCCAAGAGGCTCAGTAACCTGCCAGAGACAGTCCTGTCACCTCAAAAGCTTCAGGAATATAAAACTTAGAGAAAAGTACACTAATATTTCCCACTTAGAAGATTTTAAGATTCACCTTGAGGCGCTCAAGCCATGGTAGTTTATAAATCTCCACAAAAGGCCCTCCGGTCCCACCACTGGTGGTAAGCACCTTCTTATGGGCCCAAAGAGGAAGCCACTGTCGGAGGAAGGGGAGAAACGCTGTCCCTGAGCAGCTGCAGCCAGAACACACCAGTCCCAGGCACTGAGGGAGAAACCTGTGGGTAGAAACAGTCTCCACCAAAATGAAGTGACCAGAAAAGGCATGGTCTCGGTCTTTATATGAGAGCCGGTGTAGGGTAAATCGATCAGATCACCAGTACTTTTACCCTCCCGCCATTAGCCCCTATCACCAGCACCTGTGGTGTTGCACCCTCCCCATGATCGTACACACCTGGCCCAGTGGCTATGGGCATATGTGTGTGGGCTCACCTGGGCCGGGGAGGCGAGGCTTAAAGGGTGGCATCACTCTGGGGAGGGGGAGGGGAGAATGTGAAGAGAACACCAAAAAGCCCCAAAGAGGTAATGATGCAAAAACGCGAAAAAAGGGGGAAAAATGTAAAGATTCATGGGGATTGGGAGACTCGGTTGCCTGCTTGCCTCCCAGCCCCCTCCCCCTACCACTCCCCCCCACCCTTGGCCTGTGCCGGTCTCCCTGCTTGGTGTGCTTGTGTACCTGGTTCCCTGAGAGTATTGAAGCCTATATACCCCACCAAGGGTTCCAACATTCTTCTGTAACTGCTAGAACCAATAATGACCCTACATGGATTGGGATGGTTGCAGGATAGCCGGGAATGTGAAATCTGAAACTGTGGTAACTAAATGAGTTGGAGTAGTAATATGGAAAACCAGTGAGGCAGGAAGGTAAGCACAGAACTCAGGTTTTAAAAATAATTCCACAGTTGATATATTTGCCTCCCCTGAGAACTTAATTCTCCAGAAGAAGAGGTTGTATGCATCAGCGCACACATGTGCCAGGGGAGTATCTGCACCATGGAGAACACAGAGCTCCCAGGAGGAAGCAGGCAGCCCCTCATCCCCCCTTTTCTTTGCCACATCTGCTCCTCTGAGCCCTCGATGCCAAGCCCTCCCTCAGGGAGAGCAGCAGGTGTCCAGGAGCCCTGCCTGCATTCAGCCACCCCCAGGTGCTCTTGCACTCTACAAATGGGCCTCTGCTCAGGCCAGACGCTCCAAAACAGGCACATGTGTAGACTATTGGCTCCTCTCCAATCATTAGGCCCTCAGACAGAGAGGAGCTCTCACCAAGGGATCACAGGGCGCATTTCTCCTTAGCGCACTAGATGGATGGGAGAAGGCCAGCAGTTGTCCATCCATCAGTGTGGCCATGGCCTTATGGCCACTCCTAGCTGCCAGCACAGGCCCAGGACCCCACCTGTTCTCTCTGGACTCATCATTACAAACCACCACACATGTGCAATGTTGTCTCAGCATCTGTACTCCAGCTCAAAGATAGTATTACTAAGCTAGGGCCCTTCCTGACTTCGGAGAAATCTGAAGCCCGAGGGAGAAAGCCTCTCTCTGGGCAAGGAGCGCTTTTGAAGAGCCCAGACCCTATCGGCTGTCTATTCAGGACACTATGGGTTTAGCACCTGATCTGCATCCTGGTCCCCAACCCTGTCACCAGCAGCACCTTAGTTCCTATCATACCACTGTCCCAGCACACCAGTTCCTCTAAAACTCTTGAACAGAACCATCAAGCTCTTCAGGAATTGGAACCTATGCCTAAAAGCCTCTTTCCAGCTGAGGCTTCCATCTGCTCCCTTCTATCACCCTCAGCCTCAAGTCTGGGACCTGTCCTTTACACTTCACCTCTAACAAGTAGCCAGGGTCAGATACTATTCTCATTAAACACTTCCTACATCAGAGTTCCTCATGACCTCTGCTGTCTTCTGCTCAGGGTCTCCCCCATCCATAAGAAGGGCCTTCACCCCAGACACACAGCCCTCCCTACAGTGACCTCCATCTCCAGACCCCCCTGCCTCTCACCGCCAGGTGGGACTTCTCAAGACCCCAGAGGGCCTTACCAGGCACACTGCTGCGGCCAGAGGCTTTGTTGCTGTACCTCATGCCCAGGCCCAGCCCTATGCCCAGGAAGCCCAGCCAGTACTTACAGCACAGGCACACATGGCGCGTCCTGCTCCCCACCCTCCTCCTCTGTGTTCCCAGACCCCTCCCTCACCCTCTTCTTTGGGGCTCAGATCTTCTCATTGGACACACTAAGCTGTTATAATAAATACTTGATGAAGTGATTTGATAAAAAGTGACTTTAACCTACTCGTTGAATAAGGCAACCAGACCAGAATGTAATGGTGGGTAACTTTTGTCCATGGGTTTTAGCCCGGGAGTCTTGAAAATATCTTTACAGTTCTGGAAAAGTCCCATTTACATTTTAAAAAATTGCGTGTGTTACCAATACACTTTAGTTTGAACTCAGCACATCCCAGTCAGGCCAAGTTTCCTCCTCATGGGAACCGGGAGGTGTGAGGCCAGTGACCCTGGAGGCTGCCCCCCTAGAGGAGGAAGTGTGCCCCAGCAACACAGGCAGCAAGGGCTGGGGGCCGTGCTTCCCTGTGCGCGCCGGGAAGGGTGTTGTGAATTCAGTCACGTTCTCAGGCAGTTTTAAAAAATACAGAACTTGAGGATCTAGAAATTGATTCCCATAACACTGCCAGCATGCTCCTTGGTTACCAGACTGGAGACCACCGCAGCAGCGGGTATGATTCCTCCCCACCAGAGAGCTGAGCATTCAGAGAGCTGAGCACGGGCCCCAGAGGGCCGGAAGCCAGCAAGCTTGGTCTTCACACAGCAGAGGAAGAAATTTCTGAGTGTGTGCCGAGGAGGGCACCCGTGGGCCCCTTAAAGCCAAAACTGAGGTCCCCGATACGGTCTCCCTGCCCCCAGCTCACAGAGCAGCAGTGACCTTCTGTTTGGTACCTCATGGTCAGACCCACCGTGTCCCCTCCCCCAACCTTACTCCCCATCCCTATATTCTCACGGTCAGGGCCAAGGCTCCTTTCCTGTGCCCTGAGCTGGGGGATGGCCCCGATTGGCTGGCTGGTTCCCATTGGTTCACTGGCCACTCCACACAGGGCACTGTTGCAGTCCCCACACCAGCACTGCCATACAGCAGAGGAGAGCTTGGCCCTTCCTGAGGGTATAGGAGAGCATGATGGGGACGGGTTGGGGCCTTGGTTGGGCCTTGGGAACTGGTCTGGGTCCTCCTCTGGGTTATACCCCGCTCACCTCTTTGTATACCAATTTTCTAGAAATAGAATTCACACACCTTACAATTCATCTATTTAAAGTAAATAAGTCGGTGGTGTTTAGTGTATTCAGAGTTGTGTGTCCATCTGCACAGTCCCTGTTGACTGTTCACTGCCAAATAAAGAGCCTGTGAGACAAAGGTGACCCTAAATGGAGGAACCCAGTGAGAGCATCTCACTGGAATATGTGTGACACTGGTGTAACTTTTAGCTGGTCCGTTCACTTCCCTTTGTCCTGATGGACTGACACGCCTTTACAGACCTCTGGCTGCTGTCAGCTGTCCACTCAGCGGCCCACTCCCCCCACCCTCTCCCAGTGGCACCCCTACCGTGGGCCGGGACTTGGGGGGCTGGAGGGCACCGCTCCGTGGCTCACGGGACTTCTTCTCTCACCAGGTGTTTCATTGTGTCCACTTCGAGTGTCCGGAGCAGCAGAGCAGTCAGAAGGAGGAAAACGGCGAGGAAGTGGGGGCAGGGGACCCCAGCCCGGCAAGTCAGCAGTTGGACCCCCACGCCCTGCAGGCCCCCAATGGCAGCTCCCTGCCTCCCAGCCCAGGCCCCGCCTCCCGCTCCCGCTCCCCCAGCCGGCAGCACCAATAAAGGAGGCAGAGGTGTGGTGTGCCTCGGGTGGGCCCAGGTGGCCGCAAGATCGGTGTCCTCCCGAGCTGGGAACGGACTGCCTTCCCCCCCCACTTCCAGGGAGGCGCAGACCTGGTGCAGAGAATGGACACGGCACAGATTTTCTCCCAAGGACAGAAAGGGGCTGCTTTGTTGGCCTCAATTTGTTCAAATCAGGCTGGTCTCCAGGGGGAGAAAATGGGTCTTCAATCTTCATCAACCCCACCATTAACACCCTACCTCTCTCATCTAAGCCAGGCTAAGGGAACAGAAGGAAGTAATAGACGGGCCCGTGTCGGAATACAAAACTGGCATATGAACACTGGAACGGAGGGAATATATTAGGTCTTTATTACCTAGAGGCACCCTTTAGGAAATGGGTTTCTGTAGAGTGTTTACTTCTTCAGAACACATTGCCCCGGCAACTAAATGATTTTTTATTTCTTTAGTTATTCTCCATTTGCTGAATCATAGGCGTTCCCGAGCTTTTCGAAATGCTCGAACAGCAAATCACTTGTTTTAATCCCTGCAGACGCGGTAATTTTCCTTCCCGGGTGTGGACGGTTCAGCTGGGGGTGAGCGGGAAACGGCGCGCGCGCGCGCGGGGCTCCCGAAGGAGGCGCAGATGGCGGCGGCGCGGCCCCTGGGCTGCGGAGGAAAAGCCCCGAGGAAGGCCAAGCAAACACCGTGAGCACGTCCGTGCGCCGACACCGAAGATAACACCACTCGAACTGCTGAGTTATTAACCTGTCATTTCTGAAACACACCCAGCCTTTAGACTCGGGAGGCCGACGAGGAAATAGTTACCGTGCGACCTGCTCCTGTCGTGCGCGGGCGTCGGGGGGCGGGCGCCCGAATGGCGGCGCGTGGCTGCTGGCGCGTGTTCCCCGCCAGACCATGGCCGGCCCTCCCGGGCACCGAAAACGATTTTAAAAGCTTTTCTCCTAATCCTCATCAAAGCGATCTCATCTGACTACTGTAGCTCCATCTGGCTCGCGGTGTCTCTTGCTCAGTCATTTCCACGCAGTGCTAAGCACCCTTTGTACTGGATCCGCTGAGTGTCTGGATTTGGCTTCTCTCCAAGGCTCCCCCACTGGCTGGTGGCGCGGGCTGTTCCACGCGAGCGGCTCGGTGGTCTCCCTCCCACCCCCACCCCCCACCCGCAGTGCCGGCTCCAGGTCTCTGCACGCCTGACTGCTGGGAGAAGGGCGGCCTTACAGGGGCTTCCTTTCTGCTGTCTTAGACAGTGGGTGTGGGTGTGGGTGTGGGAAGAGCCGGCGGGTCAGTAATTCATTGTTCTGGCCTAGCTTAGCCCCGAGTGGCTTGGCAGGGAACGGGATGGCCAGGGCAGCACCAAACTGCACCATCAAGCGGGAAGATTGTCCTCTCTAACCCTGCCCCGGAAGGACCAGTCATGCTGGCCCTCAGCTCTGATCGTCCACTTCCCCATTGTGTGGGGTGAGTGGAACCCCCGAGGGGCTCTGGACACTTCCTGATCGGAGCAAGGCCCCCGTAACAAATGGCAGGGCAGCCCCATGGTGGCAGGTGGCCACCCTCTGTCAGCATCTGCCCCCAGTGGCCAATTAGCCCCGAGAATTCCTGTCCACTCAGCACCTCCCTCAGCGGTGCCCTCACTGTCCACTGGGGACAGGAGAGTCCAAGCGAGGGCACAGCGCTAGTGTGTTGAACAACCGAGCATTCCAGGGCTCCTTTCTGAAGGCTGAAATCCCTCTTCCAGACTGCACTGCTGACCTGGGAAGTATGGGTGAGCCCATACTTCCAGACCTCACACTCTGTCTCCAGCCCTCCAGTGCCCTGCCTGCACAGCATCCAGCACAGGTGACCCCACGCTGGTTTGGTGCTTCACACACCTGAAGAGTAACAGACAAGAAGTCTGGGCACCATACCTGCACCCATGCCCGCCATGCCATGACTGCCTTCCACCTGCCCCTGTGAGCTTCCCTCTTGGAATGTGCCTCCAGCTGAGGTCTGTCCTGGCCTCCTGGCCTCTAGCACTTCACATGCTCCTTATAGCAGGTATAGGGAAGATGGGGCAGGGTGAACAGCACACTCAGCAATAAGGGCTGGGGGCCCCAGTAGACATGGGTGCCACTCCGCAGAACCTGGTCTGACCTGCCTCCTGCATGCCAGGTCATGTGCCTGGAAACCTCCTGTATACGGGCTCTGCCTCTGTTGACTGGCCTTCAAATTTAGGGAGCTGGGCTGGGATCTGTGGAGGAGCTGGAGACCCCTATCAGGGGGGATCATTCCAGACACACCCTGTGAGTGTTGGCTCTCCAGCAGTGAGGACGATGAGTGGGCAGCCTGGCGCTCTGCAGAGCTCGTGAAGGCGGGGCAGGGGTACTTACAGGTCCTGTGGAAGGGGAGAGTCAGAATCTCCTGGGGCCAGCTGGACCCAAAGGGCCAAAAACATGAAGACCAGTGGAGCTAAGTGGAATTGCAGAGGTTATGACTGTGAAAGGCCCCCCAGATGCCTTTGCCACCTCAGTCAGCAGAAGGTGGAGAAGGTTGGTTCCACTAAGGTGCAAGACAGGAGTCTCAGCCAGTCGGTGGGGTGAAGAGCAGAGGCAGATGAGGAGCCCTAGCTCCCCCATCCCTGTGAGAACACCCCTGGGGTATCAGGTTTGAGGACAGTTCAGCAGAGGGGAGCTTGTGTCCCTGGCCCTTGGCTACAGTGCTTCTAGGTTTTGAGCCCTTATAACTACCACCCAGTCTAGAGACAGAGGCTGCCAGGCCTGTATTTCATTTCAGACCAGGTTTGTTTGAGAGAGTGAAAGCACAGACTGTGGGGCTTTAGGGGAAAGCCTTCAAAGCCACTTTCTGGCAGCTCGCTAGAGGGCTAGTGGGGGTGCACTGAGCATAGGGGCACATGTACTGTGTGGGGGAGGGAGGTTGCTGAAGCACCTGAAGCAGGTGTTGCAGTGTGGCGCTCAGCACAGCCACCCATACACATATTTGTCTTCCCGCATTTCACTTGGTACCTCGAGCCCATGATGGATGTGGGACTCTTCTCAATTGCTCCTCAAATTGTCACTTTTTTAATCAAATTAAATGAAGTGTCGATTCCTGACAAATACATTAAAAGTGTTTTATTCCTAGAAGAGTTGGGAAAAGAAATTATTTTCAGCAAGAGTGGGATGTGTTTGTTCGACTGAGTCCTTGGCAAAAAAAAAAAAAAAAAAAAAAATGAGTTTCTGAATAGTGCAAAAAATTGCTCAGTCGTTATGTTGTTGCCCCAATTGTCAAACTGCTGTGCAAACAGCTCCAGCCGGGTCCACTTTGGCTTTTTTTTTTAATTTAGAAGATAACAAAATTGTAATCACTTATCCTTCCTGGAGACATGGGGGGAGAAGGAAAGTACAATCTGCGCTAAAAAGCCCGGTTCCCTGCGTGGACAGGCCGCTTGGCAGCAAACAAGGCGCTCTCCCTGTCATGGTGTGGGTGAGGACCCTCCCTTCGGACAAAGGTGTCATAAGGGGAAACAAAAATTTCCCTTATTTCAGGAGATTTTCCTCATTAGTGTTTTCTTTTTGGAGCTACCATGTTCCCGCCTGCTGCACAGGCAGCAGGTGCCCTGGGCTGCCAGATGGGCATAGCGGTGGGCATGGGGGTCTGAGTACATGCTTCACACACACACACACACACACACACACACCCCAACCCGCCCGCTCGTGATGGCGCCTGTGGCCAGAGCTCGGTGCTTATGAGTGGCCCCAGGATTTAAAATGCAGTTCATGGTTCTGGACCACTGTGGCTTTTATTATTATACTTTTAAATTAGAAGTTATTCTGGTGCCTGGTGTTTGCTCAGTGCTTTCTCCAGTGTTTCTGGAAGAGGGAACAGCTTAGACAGCATTCAGGGCAACTTGGAAGCTCCAGGTTCTCCTCCAGCCTGACCCGTGTATACCTGATGTGGAGGCCCCGTGGTCTGGTGGGAATGAGTGGGAAGGTGGGTGCGGTTTTGGGTGGCAGGCAGACCAGCCTTCCTGTGTCCCAGCTGCAGCTTGCAGGGAGGACAGAGAGGTTCAGAGGGTTTCACCAGGCTGGCTGGAGGGGCCGTGGCTCCACCCGACAGACCTGGGAGCTGCTGGGGTGACCGCCTCTGCCCTCACCATGTCCCTTCAGGCAGGACTTTCTGATGACAAATGTGGGTTTGCCTGCCACATGGCAGGGGGGCAAGTGCATGGAAGAGTCCCGAGGAGCCTGGAAGAGCTTGTTCGCCTGTGCACACACAAGTGAAAATTACTGTTCTATCTCTTTTTAGATTACTTATTTAAAAGTTATTGAAGGTCGGGCATGGTGGTGCATGCCTGTAGGTGACAACCTAGGAAGGCACAGCCAGGGCCAGGCATCACGGTTGGAGTCCACCGGGGGGCATGTATCAAGACCTAATCCCAAAAAAATAGCTGGGCGTGGTGGCGTAGGCCTGTAATCCCAGCTACCTGGGAAGCTGAGGCTGGGGATTGCTTGAGTCCGTGGTACCCCGGGCAACGTGAGCCTGCGGTTCCACGGGCAAAAATAGCGAGACCTAGTCTCAAAAAAAAATTTATTCAAGTAATAATGCTCACAGAGTAACATTCCCGCCTAGCAAAGGGGGTGAGAGAGGGAAGCCTATCTGGTTCTGAGTCACCCTGACCTGGGCTGGTCCTTCAGTTCCCCAGGGCCCTGACTCAGGAAACTCGTGCTCCGGCCCCCTGAACCCCAAGCCCTCCCTCCGCTCAGAACCCACCATCTCCAGCCAGAAGCCAGACTGAAAGGGGCCCTCCCATCTTGTCAAGTTAGTTTCTTCCTTTTTTTTTTTTCTTAAGAATTAAAGATTCCCCCAGAGGCCTCATGGCCTAAAGACTCATAATCATCTACCTGTAATTTATGATAAATGTCTCGAGCATTTACCATTTGCATCCTGAGTATTTATAGCTCTGAGTCTGAAAGGGGCAGGGGTAAGAGACAAGGGGGATGGAAGGGGAGGGGAAGAGGGGTGGGGGCGACGAGGACAGCAGGGACTACACACCTGTCCCTACTTGGGCTCCTGTGTGGCTGCCACTGTGGCTGGGGCAGCAGAAGGATGAGATCCTGGGCCTCTGTCCCACTTGGAGGTCACCTGGAGCCTCTGGCCTTCAGGGTGGGACCGGGTCCTGGGCTTTCTTCTCCTGTGGATGTCCAGAGCAAGGATGTGGCGACCGGTACAATCCATCTTGCCAAACCACCTCCTTCCTGCCATGTGAGTCCCCAGGGGCCTGTGTCCCAGGATGATAAACATTGGGGTGTTTGTTGAGGTCACTGTGCACCTCCAGTGGCCTGAGTTCCTGGGTCGCCCTCAGTCACATCTGCCAGCTGGAGCCTGGAAATGGCCAGCACCCAAGCCCAGCCGCTGCAGCATTGTCCCTGCCAAGACTCACCCCAGCACTGGAGTCCTCCAGCTCCCCCCTCAGCGTTCCCCAAGATAGGTGGCAGGGCACTGTAGGTGCAATCTGAGAGCTCGGAGCAGAGGACATCAGACAGCTGGCTGCCTGGAGCCAGACCCTCTCTGGCCTCGGGACTGAGGACCAATCAGGCAGCTGCCACAGGGTCTTGCGCCCTGGCCTCTCCCAGCTTGAGCTCCCTTCAATGGCCCCAGGGGTGGCGTCTACCCAGGACCAGCCAGGAGTCTCCTGCCAGGCTGTCTGCAGCACCAAGGTCTGAGGCCAGCCCACCCGCGGCCCCTGGAAAAGCGAGGAGAGTGGTGGGCGCACCCGCCCAGGCACCTGAGCTACTTCGGGCCAAGCCTGGAGTGTCCCAAGTTCACCTGAGTACGTGACCCTACTGTCTTTGGGGACTCTGGGCTCCTGTAGGCCATCTGTGGAGGGTCCCAGGAACTTCATTGGAAGCTGAAGCAGACGGAGGGTCAATGCTACTGTTTGGAATATGTATTAATTTGTGGGCAGGATGTGACTTTTCCCTCATTTTGCAAAGCAACCTAAGTGAGCAAATGTGCAATGTGTGTGTATTCAAAACAACCCCTACATTCCTGCCTGTGAGGCCGCTATGGGTTTTCTGTGAGAAATAAAGTCATGGCTGCCTGTGCGTGTCGCGGTGCCTCATTCCTCTCCCAGCAGCACCCACCGGGATGGATCCACAGGGGGCCAGGCCAGGATCAGCCCCATATCTAGACACTGGGCCTCCACCCCTCCCTCTGTCAGCCCCAGATCAGGGCTCTCCGGCTTTCCCTCCCCCCCAGCAGCAGGGCAGACAGCATCTGGAGTACCTGCTCCCTTGGTGCCCAAAGCCCCATGGAGTAGCCCCACATGCATGTGTGATGGAGAGGCTGGCAGCCCACCTCACCACAGTGCCCCTGAGTTTCTCTTCCAAGCAGAGAGGCACATAAAGTCTCCACACAGGGGCCCCCTCTCACCCACACCACCCTGAGGTGACTCCCTCTGTCACTATGGCCACTCCCAGCTCATTTCTCCCTCTCTGAACTCAGCCCCACTATTGTGTTTTTTCCCCTTGAGCACAACAAACTCACAAGGTTTGGGCCGCGGATGCCAGGCCCCTCAGCTTCCTTGACCCAGTGCCTGCCCATCTTTTGCCCATGGCCCCAGCAGGATGGGACGCCCACACTGCCCGAGTCTCCAGGCGACTCAGATGGCTGCAGAGCCGTGACCTGTGCGCTGAGAATGCCCAGACCACCTTGGGCCGGGGCCACCTGTGAGTTCCTGTCACATAACATGATGCCCTCCAGTGAGGCACATGTCGCCATCAATGCTCTTCTTTTCTGAACTTAAACTCAGAACGTAACAGTTTGCTTGCTGACTTCCCTCTGGTGGTTTTGGCCCGAGATGGGCCAATTTGTCAAGGTCATGTTGAAACTTAATTCTTGTGAGCTCACCTTCCTAGTTGTGATAATCTGAGTGTTTTATGTGTCAGCAATTTGCTGACTGAAGTGACGTCTGGAGTCTGGAGAGAACTGGGTTTACTCTGCTGTCTCGGTACCCTGGCGCTTGAGCTATCCAGCCCAGTGGGTTCAGCTCCAGCTCAGGCTAAGACATTTTATTTTTAATTATATTTTATTTTTTGAACATCCTTGTTTATCTCTTCACAATAGAGGATTTCTCCCCTCCGGTACAGTAACGGTTTTCCCACCACAAAGTGCCCACAGTCCTCCCCCAGCCTCCACCACAACTGTCCTCCTGGCTGTGCTCTCCTCCCCATCCTCCTCTCCTCCAGTGTCCCAAATCTACTGTCTGCTTTCAGGGATCGGAGGCCAGGATGTTTTTTTAAGAGCTGGGACCTAGCAAAGATCAAAGAGCATAAGACACAGGCAAATGTCCTGGACCCAAGGGTGATTGAAGGTGACCGACAAAAGCCAACACATACATGGAGGAAGTGTGGCCCTGCCCTGTGTGCTCATGTGTGAAGGAGAGGACTAGGAGCAGCTCCAAGCAGACTTGGCCCAGGGGAGATTCCAGAGAAGAGGGTAAAGCCTTGGGGGTAAGGGACCAAGACACAAGACGCTCTGCAGGAACCTTTCCAGGAGGAGGAACAGCAAGGGAGAAAGTCTGGTGCAACAGGGTAGGTGTGGTGTGGGCT